>JARHVA010007761.1:607500-612424 GCA_037957365.1 Torreya grandis | reverse complement strand
TTTATAATCATTGAAGGAATAAATGTAGGAAATAAGAAGGTTTTTGGACAAATTATCTAATAAGACACAAATCTTCATGAAATTAATCATGAAAGATATAAATGTTTGATGGGGTCAGAAATGTGAATAGATTTTCAATGAAATCAAGTAATATTTACTTAATCAAGTAATATATATACATATATATATATATATATATATATATATGTATGTATATATATATATATATGTATGTATATATATATATGTATATATGTATGTATATACATATATGTATGTATATATATATATATGTATATATATATGTATATATATATATGTATATATATATATATATGTATATATATATATATATATGTATGTATATATGTATATATGTATATATATATATATATGTATGTATATACATATATGTATGTATATATGTATATATATGTATATGTATATAGATGTATATGTATATATATGTATATGTATATATATATATATGTATATGTATATATATGTATATACAGATATATATAGATATATACATATATACATATATACATACATACATTTATATATATATATATATATATATATATATATATATAAATAATATTATAGGAAAAATTATAAAAATTACTTATAGAACCAAAAAAATGACAAACATATGCTTTATATTTGCAAAAAAAATTGAATGGTTATAAAAGTACAATTTGTTCTTAAACCTACACAAATGTGTATCTAGGGTATGTTTAGGGAAATTATTGGTCAACATCATATTTCAACAGGCATTGAGATAGATCCAAAAAATTTCAAAGATATTTTAGACATACCTCCACCGAAAGGCCTATACATTTATAATCATTGAAGGAAAAAATGTAGGAAATAAGAAGGTTTTTGGAAAAATTATCTAATAAGACACAAATCTTCATGAAATTAATCATGAAAGTTATAAATGTTTAATGGGGTCAAGAATGTGAATAGATTTTCAATGAAATCAAGTAATATTTACTTAATCCTCCTATTCTCATGTCTTTGACAACATATATAACTTTATTAGTATACATCTCAACTAAATATCATGCCTTTAGGGAATTATTGGCATAATATGATGATGATAAAAAATAGATATCCATATAATACATTGGTCAAATACTTGTTGATTGTGAAAAAATACAATACTATGGAATACATATTCGTAGTCTTATTTTTTATACACATAAGTTGTGACACTATATGTTTGATAATGAAACACAAGTTGTCACAATTTAAGTAGATCCAATCAAATTCTTTATGTCAAATAAACTATTATCAATTTAAATATATGAATAAATTATATTAGTCACTAAATTTTATTTAAAATTTGTAGGACATAAAATATTAAAAATACAAGTTATTGAAGACCAACTAGTTACAATTCCATTTATAGATAAATTATTGATCAGTCATGATTTTAAATTAAATGTTACCTCATATCACATAGACCATGATATTTGGACCATATAATTTAACATATCTATATGCATCATACTTTTCAATGTTGGTATAGTTTTAATTACACCTTATGGGAAACCTATGTCATTTTCATATCATTTGGGCTTTACATGTACAAATAACATATCAAAATCTGAGGCATTAATACTTGGTTTATTTATAACATGCACATTATAGGAAAAACAAATATAGGTGTATGGAGATTCCTAGATAGTGGTTAATAAAGTTTTAGATATCTAAAAAACAAAGGAATAAAACATAATCCCATATAAATAAATGGTACAAATATTATAGACAAACTTTGATTCTTTTTCACTACAAAGAATACCCTAAAAATAAAATTGACATGTTCATGACATGTTTAGCATAGTTTCTTAAATTCCCATTGACATCAACCATGAACACATGAGAATTAATTTTTGACAATTACAACATTCATTCATCTCTAATGCAAAATTAGATAATATTGAAGTCCTGGAAAATACTCATAGTGTAGTGAATTCAAAATAGTACATTGATATATGTATATTTTTATACAAATATTTTAATCCATAAAATATTTTGTAATGATATACATAAATTGAAATGGTAATAAATGCATTAGGTATTAATTTTAGGATACTTATTAAAAATATATTTGTATGTATATTTACTTGAGTTCCTTAGCATGTGATGAAGCTAAATTTCATTTGCTTGAAGTATATGATGGTGAAACAATTAATCATAAGAGTAATTTATTTTAAACTATTGAGACAAGGGTACTATTGGCATACAATGGAACAAGAAATCCCAGAGCATTATAATTTATGTCTTAAATGTCAAAATCATAGTAATGTAAACCATGATCCTTCACTTGAACTACAACCTATTATTTCACCATGGTCATCTTCTCTTTGGGGAAAAATTTTGATTAGTAAAATAAATATGGAATATTCAAAATCACATAAATTCACTCTTACAATTAATTTTTTTTACAAAATGGTTATAAATTAAACATTATCATGAAATATAGGGGAGGATATATGTTTAAGCATAATGACAAATATCATTTCATGTTTTTAATTAAAATCAAACATTATAACAAAAAATTGATATTAATTAAATAATATAATAGTTAAGATATTTTGTGCTAAATTTAATATCTTCCATACATTTTTTATGCCATATATTATTCAAAACAAAGTAAACAAGTGGAAATAACAAGTAAAAATTGTTAATGAGATTGAGTAAAATAATTATGAGTAATGGTAGAGAATGGCATAACCAAAATCTTTATGCACTTTGGGCATATATAACAAGTTTCCACACACAAACTAAGGAAACACCTTACTCTCTTATTTATGTAATGGAAAAAATGTTTTTAATTAATGGTATAAAGGGGTTTTGAAGAGGTAACCTACCCTTTACAAGAAACAAAATAGGCATGGTCCTTAAAAACCAGAAAATATATTGGGCATACAAAGGAGACAAAAAAGACCTCAAGAAAGCAATGGTAGAAAAAGAACCAAAACTTCCATAAAATAGTGAAAAGATAACACAACTAAAACCCTTATATGCCATTTTCATTTCACAATCTAAGGGTTATATTTAATAGTTCAATCTCCTTCCTTCCTTTTCCTTTTATTTTATTACTAACCATCATCCATTCACCTCATTCCCCCAAATCATTCAAGATAGGAATGGAGTGTTTAAGAGCATCTCCTAGTTTATGACTCAAAAATGCAACTCCAACTAGAAATTCCTCACATTCTAAATTGGACTTTAATGGAGCTCCATAAAATAATGTAATTGGAGCCAATATTAATTTGACAATTGGAGATACCTTATTTTATTTTTTTATTCTGCAGACATGATCAAAGTTAACATATACAAAAAGAACTGATTTCATGAATTTTAAATACTAGATGATAAATGTCTATAGGATATAAAAAATGTTAAGGTCTAAAAATATCATATTAAGATAGCACAAGGCAAGAAATTTTAGAAAAATTAATTTCAAATTACAAAATTAGTACTTAAAATAATCAAAATAACACTAATGTTGATAAAGGTAATAAGGAAAAATTGAAGACAAATTTGTTTAGCCCATTCATGGTTACAAAGAAGTTTTGTAGAAGATCATATTGATTAGACAAATCATAATGTAAACATATTCGTAAACATATGAACATAATTCATTTACATTGATATTATACATGATTTTAAATATTCAAAAAATACAAAAGCATTCAAATATTTGAAATCTCCAAAATTAAGAACTAGGCACAAAATTTATTGGTAGATTACATTTTTACATATATTATTTGTCATGTTTGGTATGTGGAATATTAATCCAATATGCACATGAATTTCATGATATATTAGTGAAATGCAAGACATAAAAATTACACGTGAACATATAGATATTGGTTTATCCTCTACCAGTGGTCATGGCAATACTAGGAGCATCTTATTTATAGATGTTTCATTATTAAAGTGACCATTATACAATTTTCATCCACCTATATTTATTATAAATTCTTTTCATATTACTCATTTATAACACCATGATACATGATATGTCATTTTACCACAATGTGATATATATTATATGGATGCTATAGACTAGTTTCTTTTCCTATGTTTCATTGATTTTGGTTTTTTATTGGTAAATGTGATTTTTGAAAGGGGATAACCCCTATACAAATTTAAAAATATATATTAAACAATTAAATACATAACTAATATCCTTTTCTATCAATAAACACAAACAAGCATCAACAAGACAACCCAATTATAGCCCTTACAAAAAATATGACCCTCCCAAACCATTTTAATTTTGGGATATAAGGGTCATACTAGATGGTTCCAACTCCCTGTTACCACATCCTCTTTTATTATTACCAACTACACTCCAATCTTCTTTTAACCTTCATTGGGATAAAATGGAATGGATATTTCAAATCAATTATTTGTGTTAGTCTTTTATTACTCTTCACATTATAACTTAATTTATGTGTGATTATTGTATGTGGCCCTTAGCCTTACTTTATGTGACATCCTTGATCTCCCTTTTTTCAAATAATTTCCATGGCCCCTTATTTGTTTCCTTTGTAAATTTTTTTTATGACATTTAATTTTCATTTTACGTGGCCCTTGGCCTTATGTGTGACACTAATCATTGATCTTGTCAATTTTTTTTTGTGCTTGGTGACATTAAGGGGTGTCATGATCTATTTTTCAATTTATTACTACATATTTATATTAAATTACACTTCTAATACATTGTTCATTTATAAAATTATATATACATGGCATCATATGCCCACATTCCATATGTTACATACATCCTTGATTGGTATATAGATTATTATGATAGCATAATCTCCACATGATCAAATTATCTTACATGATGTTATATATACACATAACATACTATTGTTAACTCTTCATTTAAAATGAG
>JARHVA010007761.1:550000-602500 GCA_037957365.1 Torreya grandis | reverse complement strand
GTGAGGGAGAGGAACTCAGAAATGTGGAAGGTGGAGGTGGATTAAATGTTGGAATAACTATCTTATCTTTATAGATCTTAGTATGAGGGGGAGTCTTGATAACATATGTTGTGATATTAGGAAACTCATGGACTGTGACCACTACTGACTCCGTTTGAAGGATTTTTGTCATTTATATTTATAATTGAGTGTAAATGTGTGCCTATAATGGATATGTGGTAATAATGGATGGGCACACTAAATATTCAAAATGTGGACTTTATTGATGTGGTTTGTATGGTAATTGTAGAAATAATAGGTTATGTAATGGAATCCTATGTTAGACTTTTATAAATAATGAAAAAATGGTGTTGATGTAGTAGAATAAATATTATTATCTAGAATAGTGGTAGTATTATTGAATAAAGAATAAAATGTAGAAATTGTAGTGGAAAAAATATTAGGCAAAGTGTCATAAACTTGCCCTAAATCTGATGAAGTGGTGGTATCTAAAGTTACAATTGAGGGAATAACCAAATTAGTTAAGGCAACATTAGGAACATTATCTATAATAATTGGAATAATAAAATAAGTAATAGGGGTAGGCATAATGCTATTTTATTTGCTTCATTCTTTTGTGACAATAATATATTTATCCTTAGTAGTTTGTTATACACCATAGATGTGAGGAGGACTTGTTTTATAAGTTCTAAAGGTTACCTATGAAGTAACATTATGGAATACAGCCAAAACATTTTATTCTTTGAATTACTTTTCATATATTTATTCTAAGTTTCCCTTTTATGTAAATTCATCTAGATGCTCATATGCTAAACCTTATTTTAAATTTTCATCTTGTGTCTAAGTAGGGGAGACCTAATGACATCCCTGAGTACTAAGGTGTGATCTATTCTTATTATATAACCTTAGAGTGATATAGGTTGGTGTTAAAATTAATCCTTACTTGAGTGTCCATAAGAGGTTTCACTATAATGTACACTACAAAAGGAGCATGGTAATGACTCACAATTGATACATGATCCTATTCAACTATCACAACTACAAGTTTAAATGTAAAATTGAATTTTAGAACTAAAAGTGACATTTATTAATAAAAACATTATCTTTATCTATATATTTTTTATTTGAGAGTCTCTTGAGGACCATTGCCTTTAGTTGTTCATTACTCTCTTCTTACTCCACTTCATTCTCTAACTGAGTTTGTTATGTTACTTCTAGGGATTTACCCTTATCTTATTTCTCCATCATGTCTACATCATATTTTTTTATGGATGGGTCATATTGAATTATTTTTAAAATCCTGATAGACATACCTAAACCTCTCATCTTGGTGTACACATGGGAGTTATTTGCAACCTTTATAAAGATATAATCATCACCATAGACTTTGTTGACGTAGTTTTGTCTGAATTATGCTTAGAAATTGTTTATATTCTTGACTACAACCCCTTTAGTGTCCCAGGATAGGAAATAAAAAAATTGAAACTAGAAGGAACCCCTATGATATGAGTTATTTCCTTTTTATTTCTATTTTTCAAACTTTTTTTTACCTATACTAAGGGGTGTCTTGTGAAATCTTCCTAGCTTATCAAATTTTCATCAACAATATTGGAAAATTAATAATTTATTTCTTATTCTTACATATTATTTGGGACTGTCATTGGAAAATACAATGGGGATACTAGTGTGCCTTCAACTCTAATAATCTTATTATTTGGATAGAACTAGTAATCCCCTAGTTTCTTAAGTGATCTTTTGATTTCTACAAATTATCTTCAAATTGGTTTTTTATTGATTTTATTATACACTATCAAATATAAGGGTTTTATTATCTTTTACATATTATTTTTGAATATTTAGATGTGAAAAAAAAAAAAAAAATCGTGAAATTTTTTGTTTTTTCTCTTGTCTTCCATGGAGATGTGGTAGTAGAGATGATAGTGCCACAAATAGCAAATAAAAATATGAAACCATATATAAATTTTTGTCTAGTCTACTGTATATGGCCTTTTGAGATTTCAATTTATAACATATAATTTATCCCCATGTCATGAATCTTGGACATCAAAAATTATAGATAATAAGGGGAACCAAACTTCATCAACATAGGTTATTGATGTGGTTCCGTGTATTTTATTTAATATGTCTATGCCAATC
Organism: Torreya grandis; assembly: GCA_037957365.1. Classification (NCBI taxonomy): domain Eukaryota; kingdom Viridiplantae; phylum Streptophyta; class Pinopsida; order Cupressales; family Taxaceae; genus Torreya; species Torreya grandis. The sequence continues at coordinate 600,343 of JARHVA010007761.1, read as the reverse complement.
CTAACACCTACCCTGAATTGGGAAATTGGGATCTTCTTCATAATGGAAAACATGTTGTATTTTTTAATCCCAATTATTTAAATTATCCCTAATATTCTTTTTACTAAACCATTCTTTCACATTTTGAAGATTATAGGTCATATTTGGCTTAGGTATTGTTTAATATTTCTCAAATGCTCCAAGAGCTACATAGGTTATTGGTTAATCTCTATTGCTATTGTGAAAAATGTCATTTGTACATGTGTCTATTTATAATAAATTAAATACTAAATCAACATAAGGAAATACATTTGGGTTAATTTTATCTTTTTGTCATCCAATGGATTTAAAGAAAGAGGAGTTTGTTTCTTTATTCCCTCTGATCAAGAGTCAAATTATCCTTGTTAGTGTATGGTTTAATAAATTTCACCTATGCATAAATGGATGAGTAGTGATGAAAACAATTATGTGGAATGATGGGGTCTATCTTTGTATCTTTAAAGTCATTTTTAGTGCCAAATTAGAAAAATTAAGGAGTTGGATCCTATTTATCAATCTCCATTGAAATCCTTACTAAGATTTTGTGTTCAATTTTAATATTAGGTCTTTTAGAATATTATAGAGCCCTCAGTAATAATTTTAAAGATAACTAATTAAAAAATGTAATTTGATTTGACTTGGATCTTAGAAGATAGTCTAGTTTCAAGTGGTTAATTAATTACTAATATATTCCACTCATCAGAATTGATTACAGATAACACTCCTTATCAACCATATTTCTAATTTAAATTTGATTTTATATGTCATAATATTTATAGGTTCTTTGTTTGACACTAACATTCTTTCACTAATTTTGATTGCTTAGTCATCTCTTTAATTTTTTATGTGTCTATCTATATTTTATAGTTTTTACCCTATTGCTTAGTCATAATATGTATATCTTATATTTTATAGTTAGTTGTATTCATATGACATGTGGAGATTTTTCACTCAATCAGTTGAATATGTATTAGAAATAAGCCCCTAAATTTTCTTAATGTATGGATTAGTGAGGTGATTTCTATGGCACAACAAGTGGTGACTCATTTTTCATAAGATGACACATGGAATAGTTAATGAGTGGCATGTCTCAACTGATTATGTAAAGGATGATACATGGCAACCTATCACTTCATCACTTGGTTCATGTCTTTGTAACCTATCATTTTGGTTATAGACTTATGTGTAGTGATATGATGACATGTGACATGATCTTACTCAGTTGATTTATCCCCTATCATTATAACATAGATTTTATGTTAAATTTTATGATAAAATAATATGATGGCATATGGTGTGATCTCACTAAGTCTCTTTGTCACTGGCATAAAAGACTTAAAAATCTAAATAAAGATTTGTGATAAATTGATATGGTGATGTGTGGCATAATATTACTTGGTTAGTTCATCACTTCTATTTATAAATTAGATTTTATACCCAAACACTTGTGAGGAACCGAGATGGTGACACTTAATATTATATCATGTAGTCAAATAGTCGATAGTATGTAAAACTCTTAACATTGATATATTTATCTAGACATAACAAGGAGATGATAAGTGGATCAATATCATTTAGGTTTTATTCTAAGGACATATAAGTCTAATCTCATCCTAGATGTAAATTCTAACTACAAGGGGGAAAATAAGACCTTAAATGCTTATAAAAATTTGACAAGAAGGGACACATGAAAACTTTAATGCTGACCTATAAATAATTTTTTTTTTTTTTAAGTGAAGACTTAGGAAATAAATAAATTTGCTTAGATATTCCAACAAATCAAATCCAAACACAATCTACTCTTTTGAAAGAGTCTTTACTGAAGAAATAAAAATTGATTCAATTTTTTAAACTAGGTATTTGGTATGTTTGGACTTTTAAGATCTATTTTATGCCTTAATGTAGACCAAATATAATATTTTTAGAACATATGGGTATATATTTTATTTTATTAATTAGGGCATGTTGGTCATTACCAATGGTAATTTAATGAGGAAATAATTTTGAATATTTAACAACCAAAATTTATGGTTGAAGTATTAAATAAAAATAAAAATTTATAAGAAATAAATAAAGATAACAAATAACTAAAAGAGACTTCAAAATAACCATGCAACATAGTAACCCTCCTCATTTTTAACATCATTTATGGTTATGTGAAGTTTATTTCCCTTTGTTATGAGATTCGTAACAAGGATTGGATGAAACTAAGGTCTCTTTATCTTCAAACTCTCAATTTATTTCTCTGTAAGCACAAAAATATGGGAAGTTGAATATTGTTTTATTTCCCACAAGGCATCTATAGCCCCAATAGATATACCTATGATACCACTCTAAGCATTCCTTCACTACTAACAAGGAGTCCATAGCTATAATAAAGATTAATTGAATCATCCTCCTCCCATGAGTTATATTTTTTGAGAAGGGTTAGATATCATTTTTGTATTAATTTGTGTTAATTATCTCAAGAAAATTTTTAGCATATAAATTTACAATTGATATTTTAAAATCAGTAATATTTCCAAAATTTACATGAAAATATCAAAGTAACATCCAACAATCTAATAAGATTATTTGATTCAAATAAAATCATCCATTTGGTTAATAATGCTTACCTTAATTCCAAGGCTTAAACACCTCAAGTATAATCCATAAAAATCCTTAAGTGTGATTGACAGCATTCTAAGAGAAATTTTGTATAATTATCTACAAGTGGTCATAATTACCTTATTTCTAACCTATGAAAGTAATAAATCTAATCTAAGAAAATGAGAAATCTAATCTAGGAAAGTAGGAAATCTAACTTAGGAAAGTAGGAGATATAACATAAGAGAGTATTAAATCTAACCCAAGAAAGTAATAAATATAATCTAATCTAGTTACTATATTATAACTCATAATAACTTTGAGATGTTCGTAGTTGAAGAATCCATAAAATAGTCTTTTAAAAACTTCACATTAACTAAAATATTCAATTCATTACCTTCGATATCTTTCAATTGAAATTTTCTTAAATCTGATATGGTCCAATCCATAATGGATTGTAAATTTCATGATGTAATATATTCCCATGCACTTTTTCCTATAGGATGAGTAACTCTAAAATCCTAAAAAGCATTGGTTTTTTATCTTTTATCAAAACATATCTTGATAATGTTATAATGATTGTTGAAGCATTGAAAATCTTATGTTCATGCATTTTCCATTTGGAAAATGTATATAAATCATTACTAGGTTCTTTCATCATCTTCCTTATACTCTTGAATAAATTGGTATGTTGGTAACTTAAGCATAATGTGGAAAATAGGTTCATGCATATATATTGATATAAAAGGTGAAGATCTGATTATTTACTTATGTATGATTTTGTTTACCCATAATGTATACTTTAGAAATAGATAAAATTATATTGGTTTACTCTTTGCATATTTATTTATGACATTTATAAAAATATTATTGATATATTCATCAACTCCATTCCCTTATGATATTAATTTGAAAAAAAACTTGATAGTAATATGGTTTTTATATGCTCATTCAATGATTTAAGTTGATTGAAAACTAGTATCATTATCAAACACTAAGATATTGGTGTTCCAAACTTAGTCATTATATTTTTCTCAAAAAAATTGATGACATATTGTGCTTTGGAATTCTTTTTAGAAATAAATATAATCCATCAAGTTTAATAATTTGTGTTATCAGTACAAACTTATGTCTAACTAATGAATTGGGATTAATGACCCCTATAAAATCTAGGGCCCATTGTGGAAAAAATGAATCCTTCAATCAAGGGTTACAAAGGCATAGGTGCATGCATTTTTATTTTTCCAAATACTTGAAATTGATGTCAAGTACTAACATGATTGTGTGCATCCTTAAAAATAGTAGGCTAGTAGCATCTCATTGTTATAATATTTTGGGTTACAGAATTTCCTAAATTATTCATGTTGCCTATATTATGATGAAAATTGACATGGATATATGTAGATTCTCATATATAAACACATCTCAATTTGATACCTTAAATTTGTTTTAGATACGACACTCCATTTTTTATCATGTAATGGGTTTATTTAAGCACGAGTGATCTTATATTTTATTTTTTCAATTCATGGTGACATATTCATATGAGTATATATGAATAATATGCTTTTACCAATCACCACTATCTATATGATACTATTGACTTTATTAGAAGGGATGTGTGGTTCAATATCTCTAATCAATTGAATGATGCCTTCTCCTCATAAGACTTTGTAAAATATAATTTATATTTTTAAATATTTCAAAATATCCATCAAATTACCTCTTCAATACCCTAATTCATTATTCCCAAGTGTAATCTTGGCAATTAGATTTGGGGAATGGCATATAACTTATTGCACACAATGTAGTGCCTATATTTATTCACATATTTGATCAAATCATAAATTTTTTGATAATAGAATATTTTAAATTTGATTTTTTATATTGATACTAATTAAGGTGATAGGATTTTAATTATCTTCAAACTTTTGAGTGAGTACCACTTATATGGTATGTTTGGATGAAAATAAATACAAGAATAAGTCCTTGGTGAAGTCTATGCTAATCAAGACTAGATCTTGGCCAATGGAACTTTTGATGTCTTGAAATGATTTCTTGGAGAGTTTTGTCCATTCCACCTTTGCATCTTATTTCAACATAACATTAAATGGATTTACAATTTTTTAAAATCCATAAATGAGTTTTTGAATGAAATTTATCTTACCAAATTATTAAGATATCTAGATTTTTAAATATCTTGAACTCTTTCAAGGTCAATCTAAATACATTTTTTGTGATAACATGGCCCAATACATTGTTAAGCATGGGATTTACTAAGAGGGGGGTGAATCAGTATATCATATATCTTATAAAACTTTCATTTAACCAGATTTCACTTAATCAAACATTCAAGATATGCAATAAAAATTAAACAATAAACACCACACAAGATAGAGAGAGACACCAGATATAACATGGAAACCCAATGTGGAAAAAACCATGGGGAACAATCTCAAGTATATGAATGAGCACAAACCCAAAAAATATTCCCAAGCCTAGCTTGCAGGAGCACCATACCCATTTGTCGAGCACCAACCTAGCTACTATTCGTGAGCACCAACCCCTTTACCAAGCACCAATCCAACAAAAATTCGTGAGCACCAACCCATAGGAGCACCAACCCCTTTGTGTATACCACACACCTATCTCTCAATATTGCTATCTCAACAAATGATAGTTCAATACAACATCTCTTTCCTCTCTCTCACCTTTGCTCTTCTAAGCTAGATATAACAAAAACAAATCACATTCATCTCTCACAATTGCTCTTGTAAGCTAGATATTACAATATCAAATCAACCTCTATCTTCCATATTTAAAAATGGCTTCTCAAGCCTTTATTTATAGCTTTCCAAGTGACCTTTGGCCTTCCCACTTTGTGACCCTTCAATCCTCATGGAAAATGGCACCAATCTTGGATGACCCTTCATATTCAAGCCTTTGAAAAGTCATGTGGTGACCATAACCAAAAATGTCCTTCCCACTTTTCTCCTTATCTTTGGTGATTTTTCATATTCCTCAAAGTGTCCCTTCATGAGAAATTGTGCTCTTACTCTTTTGTCTTCCCTTGGTGACTCTTGGTATTCCCCAATATGACTGTTCATGGGAAAATGCATCCCATCCTTCTTTTGTCTTTACCCCATGGGTCTTCGACTTCTCCATGGTCCCTTCTTTTGTCTCATATACAACCAAAAATATATTCGTTAATATTAAATAAATATTAACTCATATTAGCCAAGATATATTTATTACAAACAACATTAAATGCAATGGGGCTTTTATCACTAATAATGTTAAACCTTTGACATCAATGAAAATATTTCCAACAATCTCCCCCTTTGTCATTGTTGGCAACCTCAATCCTAAAACTGCCACATCCTGTCACCTACACATACTGTCATCTAAAACATATAGTAACTCCCCCTCAATTGATGCTAAACATCAATGGAAAGAAGTAATAGAAATTACTCCCAACTCCTCTAAAAAAATATTTGAATGTGTCCTTTGATCATGCCTTTGAGAAGATATCTAACAAAACATTATTCCCTATCCTTTGAGCATCTACAATCAACTCATTTAAATCTTTTCTTCTAATCTCATAACCATCTTTATGAAATTTTAATGTATATCCTTGATCACATATTTGACTAACACTCAATAGATTATGCTTAAGACCTTCTACATATAAAACATTCTTAGTCTTAGTTCTACCATAATCCAAACTCAAAGTACCTTTTCTGGCTATCCTAGTAGTGGTTTTATCTCTAAATATCATTGTACCACCATTGATCTTCTTTAGAAATATGAACTTACTTTTATCACCTATCATAAGCCTTGAACATCTGGTATCAATTCACCATGGCTAATCTTTACCTCTTACATGTAGGGCTATTTGAACCATCATAGAATCTTCATGTTGTTTCTTCTGCCATGAACATGTCTAAACCCTCTTCTTGATGAATGGAGCTTTAAGAATCTGATCCTTCTTCTTGATGAATGGAGCTCTGAATCTCTAATCCTTCTTGACTAACTTGAACATGCTTCTTCAATACCAAGTTATGTGTCTGAAGTTGTTGCACTTGTAGCATACTATGGTCTCTTCATCAAAGCTTGATAGAGGAGCAAAAAAGTTGTGGCTTCTACTTGACTCTACTTGACTTTCCTTCTCCTTATTTCTGAAATTGTTAGCTCTTTTTTTACATTCTAATTTCTTGTGACCATATCCATTACAATAAATACAATAGCCATAAAAATAAGACCTGTCTATATATCTCTGACCTGATTACCTTTTGTAGCTTTGTTCCTTCCAACCTTCTCTATTTGGAATGTCCTCTGTATTCTTCACTTTTCCCTTTTTTGTTTCCTCTTGTGTAAGAGCTTCAACATAACTCTTTTTATTTTCAAAACTGATCCCTATCTTATCTAAATATGTTTTTTGACTTTCCAATATCTTATTTAGCATGTTAGTGCTATCTTCAAATTTTGAATCACTGACTACTTTATCACTGACTACTTTCTTAATATCTTCTTTTAAAGAGGCAATTTCAATAACATACCTTAGACATTCTTTTCTTGCTATTTCCAACTATGTTGTGAGATCTTCTTCATTCTTATTGGCTTCTTCAAAGTGTGCTTGTATATCTTCAATCATTTGCTTTGACTCCTGTTCATTTTTCTCGATCTGGCACTTTAATCTTTGATTCTTCTTTTGAATAACTTTTAACTCTTATAAGGCACAAATGAGCTCTCCTTCCATATTCACTTTACCTTCTTCCTCTTCTTCTTCTTGATCACCTTCATGTATGGCCATGAATAGAATCTCTTCTTCTTTTGAATCACTGACTCCACTATCTTCACCTGAGCTATGATCCTTAGAATGAAGGCTCTTCTTCTTGAATCCCTTCTTAGATTTACCTTTGAAATTATTCTTGTATATAGACTTTTCTTCTTCATTATCATTAACCTTATTTGGGAATCTAGCTAAAAAATTTCCAATCTTTCCATAATTAAAACATTTAAAAGGTAATTTTCCTTGATATTTACCTATTCCCCTTTTCGGCTTGCGAATGAAAAGTGCTCCATTGTCATCTTCATCACCACTAGAACTATCACTTGATTCTTGAATCTTAGCTTTCTCCTTCTTTGATGTCTTGAAAGTTGCTTCTCTCTTTGAGGGTTTATCTTGTTCTGTCCACATCTCATATGCCATGAGAATACCATGAATCTCATCCATCTTTAGCTTGGAAAAATTCTTCATCTCCTCGATTGCCAAAACCTTTGCATCATATCTCATTGGTAGATATCTCAAAACCTTTGGCACCACCATTGACTCATCCAACATTTCTCCAAGACCTTGAATCTGATTTATGATTTGATCGACTTGCAAAAGATAACTTTCTATATCTTCTTCTTCCATCATCAAACTTTCAAACTACCTTCTAAAAGTCTACAACATAGCTTATTGAACCTTTCCATCACCTTTGTAAATAATCTCAAGTTTTACCCAAGTTTCTTGAGCAGATTTACATTGCATAACTTTAACAAATTCAGATTCACATAAACAATGTAAAATAGCATTTAAAGCTTTAGCATTACATTCACTTGCCTTCTTTTCTACTGGAATAACTACAAATGTCTGTGGCTCTTCATATTCCTCCACCACTACTTTCCATGTGTCAAATCTAAGGGCCATCAAAAAACCTTCATTCTCATGCTCCAAAAAGCATAATTCGTCCCATCAAACAAAGGTGCCTTATTTATGGAAAATCCTTCCTGTGACCCAGCCATCGTGCTTTCCTGATTTTTTTTCAAGTTGTAAGGCTTTTCAAAAAGGAACCTGCTCTGATACCAATTGTTAAGCATGGGATATACTGAGAGGGTGGGTGAATTAGTATATCATATATTTTATAAAACTTTCCTTTAACCAAATTTCACTTAATCAAACATTTAAGATATGTAATAAAACTCAAACAATAAACACCACACAAGATAGAGAGATACACCATATATAACATGGAAACCCAATGTGGGAAAAACCATGAAGAATAATCTCAAGTAGATGAATGAGCACAAACCCAAACAATATTTGCAAGCCAAGCTTGTAGGAGCACCATACCCTTTTTTCCAAGCACTAACCCAGCTACTATTCGTGAGCACCAACCCATAAGAGCACCACACCCCTTTGCCAAGCACCAACCCAAATGCTATTCATGAGCACCAACCCACAAAAACACTAACCCCTTTTCCGAGCACCAACCCACAAGAGCACCAACCCCTTTGTGTTTACCACACACCTATCTCTCAATGTTGTTATCTCAACAAATGATAGATAAATACAACATCTCTTTCCTCTCTCTCACCTTTCCTCTTCTAAGCTAGATATAACAAAAACAAATCATATTCATCTCTCACAATTGCTCTTCTAAGCTAGATATTACAATATCAAATCAACCTCTATCTTCCATATTTACAAATGGCTTCTCAAGCCTTTATTTATAGATTTCCAAGTGACCTTTGGCCTTCCCCCTTTGTGACCCTTCAATCCTCATGGAAATTGGTGCTAATCTTGAATGACCCTTCATATTCAAGCCTTTGAAAAGTCATATGGTGACCCTTCATGACCAAAAATGTCCTTCCCACTTTTGTCCTTATCTTTGGTGACTTTCCGTATTCCTCAAAGTATTCCTTCATGAGAAATTGCACCCTTACTCTTTTATCTTCATTTGGTGACTCTTGGTATTCCCCAAGATGACTCTTCATGGTAAAATGCATCCCATCCTTCTTTTGTCTTTACCCCATGACTCTTTGAATTCTCCATGGGCCCTTCTTTTGTCTCATATGCAACCAAAAATATATTTGTTAATAATAAATAAATATTAACTCATATTAGCCAAGATATATTTATTACAAATAACATTAAATGCAATGGGGTCTTTATTACCAATAATGCTAAACCTTTGACATCAATTACAATATTTCTAACATACATTACATTATGTCACTCCAAAAATACTCTTTTTGTATTTAATGAGATTTTACACCTTTTGCATCTATAAAATATACTCTACAAGTGGGTAAAATTATATATCTTGTACTTGGAAAAGATAGTCAAGTCATACATATAAATAATGATGCACTTAACAGTAAGTCCTTGAAATATGGAATCCATGAAACATTGAAAAGTAAGACATACATTGACTATTCCAAAAGGCATCATTTGATCATCATTTTCTACTAATACCTTATTCTAACCTAGAAATCCATCTAGAACATACATCATTTCAAACCCGCTCACTATATAAATAATTTCATCTAAGGAAGATAATAGGTATTTATATTTCTCTAAAACCCTATTTATATTTATAAAATATATGCATAGTCTAGTTTATTGATTCATTTTTTCACAAAGGAGATAGATTAGTCACTCAAGTGGAATGTTTGATTGGAAATGTGATTTTGGCATCTAATAGTTTCTACACTTCCTATTGAATTTCATATCTTGAATTTTATTAAGTACTATTTTTATTTATTTGAAAGGTTTATGCCCCTATATAAGTGGTATAGTAGGTTTTATGACTCTATGTTTAACAAAATTCAAATATTAATAAGGCCAAGCAATCACATCTTTGTATTCTATCAATAACACTTTCAATTTTTTTAAATCTCGATTAGAATATCTCCATCCAATATTGACATGTTGGGTATGTTCATTTTTTCTTAAGTTTACCTCAAAAAAATTAGATTCACTTGTTTTATATTAATTTTACTTTTTAGATTGGTGACCCATGTCAAAGACTCATTCTATTGACACCAATACTTCAATTATTTTACTTTCTTTCAATTATATGATACCATCATCTCCAACATATCATTTATCCATTGGATCTAAATCATTTTAATTGATGATTTTGGATTAAAAAGAACTAGAATTATTAATGAATTGTATAATTTTTTGATCATCATAAAATACATGGAAATTTTCAATATTACTAGGAACTAAGGGATAAGGAACCAATTCCTCCAAAAATATGGATTTTAACCTCCTTATGGGGGCAATTTATTTTTATAAGTAGCCAGGGAATTGAAATTTTAGTGATATTCTCTTAGGATTGATTTTATATTAAGGGATTTAAATGATTAAATCAAATCTAAGATCTATACTTAGACTTATTTAGATATGAAAATTTTCATTGGTATCGACTCCTAACCTAGTTAACAACCAAAATTAAATCTCCAAACATCAACAATTATTTTCAATTGTGTTTTAGTCCAAATTGTAATAATAGAATATAGGATTCATAATCTCTAAAAAATTTGGTACATAGAAATTGTGGTCTAAAATTAGTTATGTACTACTTCTTTTTAGGTTCAATTAGATTTATTTCTACACCATAACCTTGCTTAAACTGAGATCCATATATATTTATAAGGTATAAAATTGTGAAAGACCTTCAAAATCCCATTCATCCTTCTTAGGCTTATTGTGATAGTGTAAAACTATACATGTGGTGAAGCAAAGTTAAGCTTTTCATTTTTGGAATTATATTTTTAATCACATATTTCATATTTGGCTCTCTATCAAATCTAATGTCATTGGTTACTCATTTTCATGGTAGCTACATGTGTGAGAAGTCTATTTCCATATATCCATCCAATGTTTTTGACCAATCATGATAAAGAAATATATTGTAAACCTCAAGGATGTAAACTAAAAGTATGTCAATATGTTATTAGACACATAGATTAGAATCAAGTTGCATTTGGAAATTTAATAATTCTCCAACTACTAGGTCAAAATACTTGTCTAGTTTTATGACCACTTTTTTTGGACTTATCTAGGGTCATACCTATATTTTTATAAATTATTGTGGGCATCACATTGGTTGAAATTCCTGAACTAACTAAGAAATTATTCACAATTTTTAAAATATTTTAATAGTCAAAAAAAAATGTGGGGCCTCAAGCTTTTTATTTAAATATGATGATAATAATTTGTATATCCTTTGACATTTCAGTAGATGTTTTATTTTGTCATGCCTTTCAACATTTATTTTTTTTTCTATAATTTGGAAAAAATTATAGAGGTTGATGTTTAATTTGATATATTTTATATCTTGTAATATATATTTTACACTCTTTCTATGTGTGTCATCATGTTGATACTGATCATTTCCTTTTCGAGGAGGTGTATTTTTATTAGATTTAAGATCAATCAAAGTAACTACATTATTATTTTGGAGGTGCACAGTGATGGTAGGATGATGATTCTTGTTTTTCATGTTATATTTATTTATTTATTTTAATTTTCAAAAATCATGAATCTCATATGTGTTATCCTTTGTTTCATTCTCATCCTTGATTGTGAATGGGAAAACATATATTTCAAATGCCATTGCATTACTAGAAGAACTAGGTGCACTAAGTGTCGCAGAATCAAGATGATTGGAGAAAATATGAAACACACCCATATCATTTTTTAATATTTAAATATGTATACAAAACATCTACATGGGTGTATTTTTTTATAATATTTCCTTAAAATATCTCATTATATCATTAGGCTCCATTATAATATTTACAAAATAATGGTAGACCACATAATAACTAATAACTTGTCTAAATTATGCAATAAATGTTTGTGCAATTATTTCTATGAGGTCAAAGAATTTTCTATAAGATTTAGGAACTAGGCATATGTATCATCATACAAGGTGAATATAAATACACTACATATGACATATTCATGAGTTACATGCGGTAACCCATATGAATTCTTAAAATATTTAATATGTCTCATAGCAGTTCATCCTCTAAAAATAAAGAATGAAGGAAGATATTTTCCAAGATTCATGGGTAAATCATGGACAACACTAGGTATAACAATGGTATAACTGGTTATCCAAGCCATGGTGAACATTCAAGTTGATTCACCTGGATTAGTGAATTTTTTAGGGTTATGGATATCCTATAGATACCTCTATATGATCTCATTTTTTTTATGAACCTACAATGTTTAAAATAATAAAAAACTAGAGTCAAAATTGGATCTTGTTAACCTTACTAGTATATCTAATGTAAGCAACTTAAGTGATATCAACAATCAAATCTTATGGGTCCTTCTTAAATAATTGTATAAAACATGTTGATTTGGGTTTTATGCACACCTAATATTATTGTAGGATATACATTCTTTTTCTGATCATAGAGAAATCACTCCAAGTCAAGAGTTGCAAGTATCTATTTTTTAAATAACCACATTTTTGAATATTGGTGAGCATAGTGGTTTTTTACCTTATATGGTTTAGATATTATGGATGTTTAACACCTAAAATAAAGTTCTAAGATCTAACCTATATTGTATGTTTGGATCTAAACTAAATTAAATATGATAAAAAATTAAAAAAGAGGGAAGGGAAGGGAATAGAAAAAATGATCTATAATTCAAGTAAAAAATTAGGCCCTTCTAAGCTTATTGACTGTAATAAACCTAGCCACCTATCACTGATTGATGTCTATTGTAAGCTTTTTTTCAACACAAAAAATGAAAAACACAATGAAGAGTCTAAGGAATCAATTGTAATTTAATCCAATGATCATAATCAAAGATGTTTTTAGTATTGAATAACTAAGCATAATCACTTTTTAACAAGGTAAATGTATGATCTAAAATAAAAATATTGACATGAATAAAAAAGAGTTAAATTCAATCATTGTAATAAGATAGTATCTGGAACAGTATCTCATGGCCTAAGTGCAAATGTTTTGTGTGGACGCTTGCTTGGAATCGCTGCTTAACTTGGGATAACATCAAGAAAAGAGGTTATGTGGGCCCGTCCAGGTGTGTTTTGTGTTGCACCCAGGAGGAGAGCCTATCCCATCTTTTTTTTAGCTACCAATTTACCATTCGGCTATGGCACGCTTGGTGGGGCATGTGGGTAGGAGGATATGTTCATGCCTCTTCCCTGGCTGAATTTTGGCAAAAAATTGGCAAGCTGCCCTCTGTTGCGCGCTTCCTGTAGGAAGTTTGGTTTGCTGGTCCCATATTTCTGCTCTGGCAGGTCTGGCTAGAGCAAAACAGATGCATTTTTAAAGATGAAAGGTATGAAGTTTCCCAGGTATGGAATCGAATCATTCAGATGATTCAAGAATCTATGGAAGCCAAATGTGAGGTTGCTATTCTGATGGAGAGAAGGGATGCTGAGCTAGTCGACCGATTAGGAATGACTGATTTATCTCTAGTTGCCACGTGTGTGAGAAGGGGTGGTGAAAGGAAGCAACATGTGCAGTGCAAGGGGAAGTGGACACCTCCTTTGTGAGATTTTTTGAAGATCAACACGGATGGTTCTTCAAGAGGTAACCCAGGCCCAGCTGGTATCAGGGGAATTGCGAGGGATGCCTCGGGTTTAGTGATATTTATGTTTTCGATTCACAAGGATTTTCAGACAGTTAACAGGATGGAGGGAATGGCCATTTTCTACACTTTGCGGAAAGCGTATGAGCTTGGATGGCGTGATGTGATATGTGAGGCAGATTCACTTATCATGATTAATATGATTTGGGATAGATAAATTACGGGGGTGAGTTGCCAGTTATCTTTGATTGTTAAACAAATTCTATAGATTATTATGTTAATGGAGTCAGTGATTTTTGCCCATGTTCTGAGAGAGTGAAATCGGGCGGCTGATTGCCTGGCTAGGTGGGCTTCAGAGGGAAATGAAGATAGGATGGTTGAGGAGATCACCTTACTGCCGTCAGAGGTTAGAGAAAATATGGAGAGAATTTTAGGTGAGGATATGTATGGCATAGTTGAGTGATGGTGGTTCCATGTTGGTGCTTGGTGTACTTGAGGTTTTTCTGGTTGATTGTTTTTGCCAGTTTTGTTTTTGATTTTGCTGAAGTTGTGCTTGTGGTTTCTCTGGTTGTTGGTTATTGCCAGTTTTGTACTTGGCTTTGATTACTTTTGAATAAAGTTTTTACCCCTTTTATTAAAAAAAAAAAAAAAAGATAGATGCATAAAACTTCATACAGTATGTCAAATTAAGGGTAATTCGTAAAATAAACATAAAATTTTGGAAGATAAAACACATTAAAAAAACTCATAGACAATTATACATAACTTATTTGTTTATATTAATTTCCAAAATTATCCTCATTTTATAATGAATAAGATAAGGCAATATATAACTTTGGATGCATTGTCTCATTTTAAAATTTTATTGCATATTTACAAGGTATAAAATAATACCAACTCTTAATTTATCATGCATTCTTTGCATGATAAAAATGTTTATAAATAAATAATTCATAATTTATCTTCAGAATTCACATGTAAAAAATATGCTAGGAAAGATATAAATAATATGTCAAAAATATATCAAAATTAATTTATAGTTTAGAAGTTCAAATTTTAATAATAATTGTAATTAAAATTCATTGAACTCTATTTTAAATTATTAAAATATGTGAACATAAAATAAGGGACATTAATGTAACTAAAACTATGTATACACTAGACATTGTTGCATAGGAATAAACATATGTGATAACCACTATGTAATCGGTTTGGTTAGGCATAAATCGTGTTATAATGTGAACTGGAGTGTATGTGTGAGAAGATGATGTAATTTTCAATGTTTGAGCTTGCGATGATGAAGCTCCTACCTAGGTGGCATATTTATTTTACTTCTCTTTATTCCCTCAATATCTTATTCTCTTACATGCATCTATGCATATTAAAGTCTAACTATATGAAATCAAATTTTATGACTAGTAATTTAAACACTATTTAAATCTTACATATAATTTTTTTGTGTAGACCTAAAAAATCCTTAAAGGATACATCTAATTCATATGTTTATGATACATTGTCTTTAATAAGTTTGATCATCTAAATAAACTGATCATTGTCCCAAAAAAATTATTGTCAACATTCTCTTTAAAATAGCCAATTTTAATCTAGAGCTAGTTACGAAAGAATGGTTTGGTTACTCTTGTGACCTAACATACACGCCCCATTTTAAAATCTAAATAGGGACCCACTCTTGATTGCATATCCTAATTTGAGGTAATGTAAACAAAAAATCCATGATGTGGAATTTGAAATGTATAACTAGAGGTCATCTTCAAGTTTGTAATGTGTTTTGAAGTCACCAAAATAGGAATCAAAGCTATGAATAATCCATATTAATGATTTATCTTTTGCCTTTCATTTTATTTCATTTCAAAACTATTATGTACTTATCATGTTCTAGTTTAACAACTAACTAGGATGATGTGTTTTATTTTTAGTTAGTTTTTTACCTATGTTTTATTTGAAGAAGGTTATTCTATGATCAAACATCTCCCTAGAACACTTATAGGCTTATCTAGGTTTACCACATAACATTATTCCACTAGCCACTATCCTAAGTAAATAGTATAATTTGCATGAATGAGTGGATCACCAAGATCCATCCATGTGTCATCAACCCACTCACTTGAAGGTGACATCAATAGAATCCTTCATATAGATATCATAGGTACGTGGATAAATGACTCATCTATGTGTCATCGTCTCACTCATTAAGAGGTGACATCAATAGAGTCCTTAATATAATATCCTCAAAAATTTGATAATTGATATCCATGCAAATGGAATAATCTTACTCACCTAAAGGTGACATTATATTATTACTTCATATGATTATCCCAAGTAAGTGGAGTAAAGATAGTTATCCATATATCATCATCCTACTCACCCTAATATGAATTTAGTATATTTCTTCATATGGATATCCTAGGCAAATAGATCATTGAGATACATCCACATGTTATCATCTCGATCACCCAAAAGTGACATGAGTAGAGTCATTCATATGGATATCTTAGGAAATTACAATACTGATATCCATCCAAATTTCATCATGCCTCTCACCTAAAGGTGATGTTAGGAAATTTATTTATATTAATTATCCCATGTAAGTATATCATGAGGAACCATCCATGTGTCATCATCCCGATAACATGAGGCTAAAAGATAAAGTAGAATAGGCCATAACTTAGTCACTAGTGGAGTATAAATACATAAACATGTGTCCTTCAACAGATAATGAATACATGAATTCTAATCTTGAAAGTATTAAAAGATATATTTATTACTTTATGCTAACTAGGAACCTATGAATAAGTAAAGGAAGCCAAATAGAAATAATATCTATGGAAATTAGATTTATGAAATTCAAATGGAAATAATAGACATGGAATTTATACTCATTAATTTTTGAATTAATACACTCAATTTTCAAGGACAACACATCCATAGCAATAAAATTTTAATTTCCATATCCAATCCAATCGCATTGCCTTCTAACTATTGACTACACATTATGAATTCAATTCTCTATTATGACCAAGGAATTATAGAACATTCATAGAATATACATTTTCCATGAAAAATTTTAATGGATTCCTCATATCACACTCCACCTCCTTCAACATATTTAATTGTAAGATTGACTAAGTACAGTAATACATAATTTTATTCACCATCTCTCAATCATGATTTCAAGTATTACTCTACTATTTTGGATAAGGTTAATGTTGTCAATCCATACAAGGATAAGGACCAGCTTTCAATATTCACACAAAGGTATAAGGATTACTTTCTAGTATTAAAAAGAATTGGTCTACATAATGCAACAACCAAACTAGAGGCAATGCCCTTCACTGGCATGTTATTTGATTTTTTGTAAGTAGGAAAATCTATGGGAAAATATTACATTTAATACTTTAAAAAACTCTAGTAGCATACACAAGTAGGAATGCTTTCAAAATATACTAAACAATCCATCTTCAAAAAATAACTTTTATGTAAGACATGATCTATTCATGGATCCTTGCCAACAACATCCACAAAAAATTTAAAGATTGATCTGAAAACCTAAAGAGATTTATGATTCAAGTCCCTAATTCTTCTATACCCATTGTTGTCTTCAAACAAGAGGTAAGAATATCCATGGACATAGTAAATAGAATATATGGTTTCTCAGCTATTTCCTATTTCAACAAGATATGGGTACCATTGTTGGATAGTATCTTAACATCTAACAAAGTCATATCCTTGGGAGAGATAATCAACTCCAATTTATTTTTATAAATCATAAATATAAAAAACTTTTTAGATGGTAAATTTTATATGATGTCATATGTGGTAGATGTTTTGACTATAATTGTGCATTAAACATATGAAGAACCCAAGAAACCATCCACATAATACCCAAAGAATATTATTGTGATTAGTTCAATGTTCTCCATGTGCACAAGTCCAAAAATTAAATTAAAAAGTTAATATAAACATTTTATCCTATGGGATACCAAGCCATATACAAGAATAAAATTCCTGGTATATCAAACCCTATAAATAATAATATTCAAAAAATGGATAATTATTAAATTTAACTTTGATACACTATAATTAGGATAGAAAGTACTAAGGTACACCCTTTGTACTTTCCCTAACTTGTGCTGAAAAATTGGATGAACAAGAAATTGGTGCTCAATTCCCTGATAGTGTGTATGTTTATTTACAAAGGGATGAGCAAGAATCCATCCATTCAACCCCTTTTTGCATTATATGAAGGCAATATACAAGGTGGAAACACTTCTAGGCTATTTGAAGATTAAGTACACATTATGGATTGAAATGGGTTGTATTTAGGCATTGGAACCCCAGGAAAAATGTTAGGGAATATATCAAAAGATATTAAATAAAATTGAGAATCAACTATGATCATCACACCTATAGTCATGTGTTTGTGAATGTACAGGATGACACAAAAGTTTCTATCAAGATGCAAAGGGTAAACATGACAAATATTCTATCACAAAGGATCTAATATGATTCCATTATTATTGAGGAATATGCCAAGAATATTGAAAAGGAGAAATGAATTTCTAAACCTATTCATAAACCTATTCCTCATATAGGATAAGACATACAAGAGAATGTTTTCCCATCTAGGGAAGTGGATGTTGAAGAAAAATTTGAGACTTCTCCAGACTCCCCTTCATAAACAATGTTATTGCTTCCTCTTAACACATTTATAGCAAGGATATAAATATAATTGATTATATAATATCTATATTATTTTCCATATTTCCACTTATTCCCTTGACTATAGATCAATAATTTTGTTTTTTTTCTTTCTTGTCTTGTTTTTCTATTGTTTCTCCTCCTAGGTCACCACCTATTATGATAACACCACAAAAAATAATGACTCATTGATTTGGGAAACCAATTACACCACCCATATTCCTAATGTGTTTACTAATCCCCCTATTTCATTACCACCTATTACTACTACATTCCATTCATCTTCCATTACACATTCTATAGGACCAACCCTTATTACTCTTAAACTATCATTACATATAAAATAAAGAAAAAGACTCCTATTTCACCTTAAAATATAAAATTATAATGGAATTTGGCATAAGTTACTAATAAAAGGTAGGATATAAGAAATGGTATGCAAAGATAAGACCCTAGAGAAATATATGGTAGTGAAGAAAAGAACAAAATATCAGTCATTAAATAAGAATGGGTGTCAGATGGACACTAAAGAAACAAAGTCATTTGATGAAAAAATTAAAATAAAGGAATAAGATGAGTGGATAACTAAAGAAATTACTTAGTCTAGAAGAATTGATATATTATGTGAATCTGAAGAGGTTGACCATGGAGATGTAGCTTGATGGCCACCAAATTATTGTTAGATAAATAAGGAGATGTAGAAGGGAATGTATAGTCATAATTATAAATCCCAACATAGGGGATATTATTAAATACACCCCCATTTTCTCCATCTCATGCTAAAATAGTGATAATCAAAACAAATATTACGTAGTTATCCCCTCTCAAAATGTGACTACCAAAATACCTTATTGTTTGATAGTTTCCTCAATTTTGATTGATATAATTAGAGTGGAAGATATTATTCATAATATAAATTCTTTGAGCCAAACAAATAATCCTCAAATAATTACACTACCAATTTTGTCAACTATATCCATTTTTATGCTATGATTCATCTAATATGTCTATTACTACTAGGTTTTCATATACATCAATCATTGATTACATGAAAATCTATTTACCACCCTAATGTCCTATTCATTATTTTGAGGAACCAGTCCTTAGTCTCCCAAAAGTTAGTTGGAGTATCTATTTAAAACGTTGTGTCCCACTCCATTTTTTATCATATGCCATAAGCTCTAGGTTTTACACACAATTGGGAATGCCTAATGGCCAATTTGATCTAATGGATTACCCTATAATTTTAGTGTAGAGAGAAGTTGGGAAGGCTAAATAAATTATTGATACACCAAAAAGGAACAAAATGACTATATGGAGGAAGGAATCACCTCATTTTATGACATTAGGGACATATTATCCCACATCAATGCATCCTACAAGAGATATTCTTGCATTCTTTTGGTTACAGATAAAGTAGAGGAAAAAGTTGCATTTAGTATTCTTTAGATTAAATAGTTGAAACAAGATGAAGCATAAAGGTAAGATGTTGTAATTGTTGAAAAACCAATAGTCAAGTTTTAATTTGATATACAAACTAATACCTTGATAAGGTTAAAATAAAGACTGTAAGTGTTAAAGGAGAATAGGTTGAGTTAGAGAATATAGATAAAACATATTCTTTCTAAAAAATAGAATAAAATTAAACCCTGCTAACCTATATATATAGATGGAGGACCCTTACATGTTTTAGATGCTATTGAATTAGTAATAAAATAAATGTTGAAAATGTATGACCCATAAATTCAAATATCACAAGAGAGGAGCACCATCTAGGATACTAAGGAAATAATGGATAATTTATAGGGGGTATCTAAAAAACTATATTATACCATTTATGTAATAAGGTCTACTAAGACTACATCCCAACCTAAGTAGGGAGACATAATTCATTTATTTAATAAAATGAAGGAAATAAAGGGCAAGCTTCACTTCTTAAGCTAGACAACTCGAAATAAGGTGTATGCCCACTCAAGTATACTAATAGAAATAAAAGTTGTATGGACAAAGACCTATGTCACTACCAATAGGGATGGTTTGTTAGATTGCCATCAAGAGATGTGAACTCTAGTACAATAATTTAAAAATCAAGATGGATAAGTAGTCTCTATTTTCAAATATATGATATTTATTTAGGTAAACACTCCTCTTATGTAGTTACTCCAAAATCCCATTTTTGATAATATCCTTTAGGCCACAACTAATAAATTTGGAGCTGAAATTGAAGGAATGGTCTATAGAACTAATGATGCAATAATATAACTAGTGAATTTTATTAGATATCAAATTATAAGAACTAAGACACTTCATGTGAGGTCAAAAGTAGATCAGTCATGCATAAGAAGTTGATGGACAAGCTGTTATAGTTGTTTAAATGGTCTTTGCTTGATTTTTAAGCTGTTGATATCAACTTCCAAGCTAGCAATACATTATATTTACAAATGGGGGTAGAAAATCAATCAAATTTAGTAGTAGGATCACCACAAATACCTCCTCAAGGTACTTAGTCTCCAAGATACACAATAGTGTAATCAAAGATAGGGCTAACATATGTGCCAATTTTGATACTCACTGCCACAACTAAATTGGTGGTTATTCCTAGAATATTTGTAGTGACAATATATATTATAATTGTGACTCAAGCTAAAATAGTAATTTTATGCAGTTAAGGTTCTATAGTGGTTACCCCATCATTTTCTTCTTTTATCAATGCCATATTAGCATCCTCTTAAATATGTATATATTTTCATGATTTATATAAGTTGTAACTGTTAGTTCTTATTTTATTCATGCATGTATATATTGTATTTTATTTGAGGAACTATATTCTAGGAAACCATAATTTTGCATACATGCTTTGTATAATATTTGATACATTGTTCTATTTTTAAACATGTAATTTTAGACTGTGCTTAAGAGATGGGGCATCCCCATCCAAATCCTATATATGTTTGTATCCTCACAATCCCAAATGGAGGATAATTTTGGATATTGAGATTAATAGTAGATATAAGGAAAGTTATACAATTGGTTTTGATGTGAAAATCTTGATTCTTCTCAACACTTATGGATTTTGTAATAAATTATGTCACTATAATGTCTTTGTTTTCTGGTTGTGTATGATTTGTCTTTTCAATACAATTACTCATATTGTGTTATTTCTAATTTGAATGTCTATTCTATATTAATTATAATCCCCCTTGCATATGTGTAAATAAAATATTAAAGACATGACAAACTTTGATTATATATGCTCAATTTTATTTTATTTTTTCCTTAGACTTCTGATTGTGTTTTATTGTTGTTGTTCTTATATAGCTTACAACATATATTGGTTTTTTCTTACATTCCTAACCTTTAGTTCAACTGATGTCTAAAAAATGTTTCATTTTGATTTGTCCACAATCTTTATTTTATGCCTTACATTTCCCTCATTTTTAGTTTATTTTAGTCAGACCCACTTAGGTTAGATCCATCACTACTCTATACACCTCAAGTAGCTTTAGATTTATCCATAGCTGAACCCATATATGGTAAACAAACTACTTCAATCAATGTTATTCCACAAAAAAGTTTACAAATCCCAATACCCCAAAAACTCATTCCTTGGAGTGAATCTTATCCATAGATCCTAAAATGTCAGAGGCTAACTCATAAGGTTACTTGTGTGCATAAAACCCACATCAATAAATATTTATTTGGTTCTAAAAGAAGGTAAAACACCTCTACCTCTATTGATTTTAAAAGATAACTTTAGTTGTAATATAATTATTCATAATATTAACAAGGTATACCTCAAACACTATCTTACTATACCTATATTTGAAAATCCATAAAAAAAGTTGTCTTATACATTTTTTTTGAGAGGACACAAGGCTTAGTAATTCTCTCCAAGTAGACAACCATGTCTTTTATTATTCCCAATTGCCCAAGTTCAAACCTGGATAACTAGTTCTACTATGAACATCATTAGATTAGTGAATGATTTACCTAGAAACCTTGAGAAGTACCTTCCTTAATTTTTTACCTTAGAAGGTAGGACTATTGAAGAACACATAAAGGTAACCAAGACTGCTATGGGATTTTTTTAATGTAACCCACAAAAATGTGGAATGTAGACTTTTCCACTTCACATTATAATCTCATGCATGTGGCTAGTTTTTAATGTCCTATAAGATTCAATTACATCTTGGGATCAATGTAAAAACACATTTTTGGTAAAATTTAGCCAAATCACTAGTGAAAGTATTGTTTACTAACACTTTGAAAGCATTATAAGAGAACCAAATGAGAAAATTTGATCTTTCAATGCTTAGTTCAAAACAAGTATACTTATTTTAAAACTACCTACAAACCTATTAAGTTGTTGGCCCTATAAATGTGCAAGAATGCCCTAAACCCTATTAATGTTATTTTCCTATGCATAGTTGTTGGTGTTGATACAATGACTTTAGCTTATGTTGAAGTTATTAATGTTGATAAACAATTAAACCCTTAGAGACAATAGCTGGTCCCACTTAGCCTTGGTCATGTTTTATAAGCCTTCAACCCAAATTATAAATGTAAATTAGATTATTATGTACCAAAAATAGAACTAGGTATACTCCCATGTGCCTTTAATACATGATCCACCTAATCAACATCTTAGATTCTTGAATAAAAATAAAACTAGAATCAATCTTTGATACCAATCAATAATACTACTACACATGGTACTAATTTTGATTCCATAAAAATAAAATTGGATGATTTTTGGAGGATGGTGCAAAAATTAAGCAATGGGTATCTAAACATTCAAAAATGCATGGGTAACTCTGGTTGATAGAGTACCAATCATAGATTATATTCCAAATTTATAATTGGCCTTTCAATATTTATTGAAATAATCTAGAGTAATAGAAGCATCTCTTTTTAACTACTCCTAGGTTTATAACATGACATAACACTGTAAACTGGACTACATAAATTTTGTACTACCTTTGATATATTTTAGAAGTAAATGGATAAACATGAAGGTTTTTCAAATCTAACATAACCTTATACCACTACTAATCTAATACATCCTAGCACATCAATGGTCCTTGAAACCTACAGTTTCCCATTCCCAATGAAAAAAGTGAATGAACTAGAAGATAATATAGATGAGATCCATGCATTCCATTAATTCTATAGGAATAATTAAAATATGAGGAATAAGCATCATATTACTACCTCTACTCCTATAAACAACAATGTTCTCGGTCCTCAAGATTATAAGTCCAATAATAATCTTCTTCACCCCAAAAGGGATGATCATTTGTAGAGTGCAGAACTAGAAAGAAGATGCAGATATAACATTTTTTAGGATATGAACAAGAAAAAAGATAATGTCAATCTACATGAACTAGATCAAATCACTAAATAGAATGATTTTTTTCTCAAATCCCTAACTGGGAGATCCTCTACATCTAATAAGTCTAAATTTGTGTATGCAAACTTAATGATATATAATGACAAAATTGAAGTGACACCATTTATTTTGAATGTCTAAATGTTTGGTAAAAATATACACAATTCTTTGGCTGACTCAGTTACCTCAACTAATTTGATGCAAATATATGTGTTCATTAAGTTAGGTTTGACTCCAAAAACATCAAAAAGAGTGATTGTATAGATAGGTTAGTCTTATGTACCATGCATTTGAGAACTGACAAATATACACATCTAACTAGCATTAGATCCATGTGTATAAAAATACATAGATATTTAAGTCACTGACATTATAGAATCTCATGTCCTTTTACTAAGTTGTGATTACATGGCCATTAAATTCTCACACATGTGGTTGCCTCATAAAGGAGTAGTTAATTAGCTTATAATGGGCAAAGAACCAACTATGAACTATCTAATCACCAAGGACAATGCTAAGAATTAAAAGGTTTAATTTGCATCTCCACATGAATGAGATACATATTTACTATGAAGCGTGAACTTTATGAATACAAATTTGAAAGTCCTTCTCAATGATGGATTCTCCATTATGATGGAGGTAGATCATGATAAGATTATGGTAAAGTTTTAGTCTTAATACATTGAGATGGTAAATAGTACCTATTTGCCTATATTATGTACCTCCCCTATATTAATAATAATGTTAAGTATGAAGCTTTGATCCTTGGCCTAAAATTCACAATGAAACACAGTATCAATTAGTTTCAAATCTTTGGTGATTTAGATTTGGTTATTAACTAGATCATAAAGAAGTATGAATGGAATCTCACCTAATTAAAGAATTATAAACATCAAGAATGGGACTTGATTGATTCCTTTGAGTCATTCAACATTAATGCTATCCTAAGGAAATAAAAATATATGGTAGATTCACTATTAGCTTTAGATACCAATATGTTATCGCTCCAAAAATCCAAAATATATAAATTCTCCATGGGGTTGGTTCCTTACCCTTATGTCTTAGATAACATGGATAACTTATAGGTATTTGAGAATGATTTATCCAATTCAAGATTATTTATGTGACCCTCAAATATCATATAATATATGAGGAGGATGTTGAACCCATGTATATCAAAGACATGGAAGAATATGGAGTCGTACAGCTAAAGTAAAATTTCATCCCTTTGGGGATGGTTCCCCTAGAGTGAGATTTAGATGTAAATCTGAAATCTCAAAATCAAAATCAACCTAAAGTAATTGAGTTAAATTTTACCAAGGATAATTTGTGAATTGACCAACATCCTAGGTATGTTAGTATTAGTCTAATATGTACTAAAAGTAAGAAACAAAAGTTGAAGAGTTTGATGACATAATGCAAAGACATGATCACTTTTAAATATGAGGACCTAAAAATATTTGACCCTAGAGTCATCACACATATTGTTCAATCCAAAACAAGACTTTCAAGTATATACAAAGGCTAATTAATACAATACCATAAAAACCCATCCAAATAGAGGTATAAAATCTACTATATGCCAAGATTATCTTCCCAATTAGGTAGTTTACTTGGGTAGCCAACTTTATACTAGTCAAGAAGAAGAATGGAGAAATTAGACTTTGTGTTGACTTCAAAAATTTAAATAGAGTATCAAAAAAGGATAAATTCCCTTTGACTTCCCTAGATGAGGTAATTTAGATGGTCATTGGATCTAATATGATGTCTTGTTTGGATTGATTCTCAAGCTATAACCAAGTACTAGTAGAATCACAAGATAAAATGAAAACCACATTTCTCACCAAGTGGGGAACTTTTAGATACAAAAGGATTTGTTTCATCTTAATCAATGTAGGATAAACCCTATAGAGAGTGATGGACTTCACCTTTTAGGGACATGTTGGCAGATGCATCATTCTCTACATGGAAAATTTGACATTGTATTGAAAATATAAAGATGATCATGCAAATCATCTACAAATAGTATTTGACAAATGTCAAAAATATGGAGTCTCTCTTGATCAAAATTAGATAATATTTACAGTTATTAAAGGGAATTTATTACGACAAATCATCATTGAGGATAGGATCTCCATTAATCCAAAATAGGTTTAGGCCCTTTCTAAGCTGACACCTGCCAATGGAAAAAAATAATTGAAGTCTATCTTTGGTAATATTAACTTTTTAAGGAAATTCATTTCTATTTTTTAAAATATTATCAAACCATCAAATGCTATGTTAAGACAAGATGCTAAGATTGAGTGGACAATAAAGGTCAAGAGAGATTTTCAAGACAAATATTTTTATTATTTAATCTCTAGTTATGATTATCTTAGGATTCAATAATAATTCTTATCTTGATTCATTTGCTTTAGAACATATTATAGTTATCATACTAACACAAAATTTAGACAACAAATAACCCATTTCCTTCATGAGCACCGATCTAAAGGATACATGGTTGAAAAAATATATGATAGAGAAAAAATATTCCATGATCAAATTAGTTAAAATTGTTTGGCATTATATTTTTAGAAATAAAACATACACCATCATTCTAGACCTAGTGGTCAACCTTATAGTTGGCCATAATAAGTTAGGTGAAAGAATATACAAATTGATGGATAAGTTACAAGAGTTTGATCTTTAAATTAGACCATCAAATATGATATAAGTATAGGGAACCATCTACATGATGACCAAGACTGATCCATGCATTAGTGTTGAATAAATCAGTGAGACTTAGGTAGATGGTGGTGAGTGGTACACTCAAATCATCCATTATTTTCTAATGGGAACATGCCCCCCTGAGCCAAGCATAGAGCATATATGATCCCTCAAGCTCAAATCAACTTATTAAATTATCAATAAAGGATTATTATATATAAATAACTATGAAGGAAACTAATAAGATGTGTTTTAAAATAATAAGTTGAATACATCTCAGATAATCTACATAAGAAGATTATTAGCAAACATCCCTTGGATATCATAATAGCTCACAAAATTTGGAGGATGGTATACTACTGACCCATGATATTCAAAGATACACAAAACCATGTTATAACTTACCATGAATGCTAGATATTTGTAAAAATAGAGGTGAATGTTGTCGTGCCATTGTAACTAGTCATAGAAGGATGCACCTTTATCCAATGGGCCCTAAAATTTATTGAGGTACTTAACCCAAATTCTTCAGTAGGATATGAGTTTATCCTAACAAATACATACTATTGAAACACATGGATAGAATCTACAACTACTAATAACTCCATATTTGTCAATGTTATTATATTTATAGAATAAAAAATGTTGACTAGGTTTGGTATCCCAAACTATTTGGTTTTAGATAATGGTTCAGCTTTCTAATCTACTAAATTCACATAATCAGATTACAGCAAATAAACACCAAGTTCTGTTTGAAATAATATCCACAAGGTAATAGAGTGTTTGAATCTACCATTAATAATACAGTGGATTCCACCAAGAACTCATCATAACATAACCTAAGAGAATGGCATCTCTTATTAAAGTATGTTATGTAGGTAAATCGAACTAGACATAGGTAGGATATTAAGGCTTCACCTTTTATAATAGTGTATGTGAAATAATCAATCTTCCCCATTACTCCTAAAATACCAATGTATCAATTCATGCAAGATTACATGAAAGAAGATGAAATAATATAATTTATACTACTTAATATAGTCCACATGGAAGATACATGAATTGAATCATTGCACAATTTTAATAAATATTGAGATATTTTCAAAATATGGTTTGACAAGAGATCCAAAATCAAGGGTTTTAAGATTTTATACCTAGTACTTCTATGGGATAAAGCACATGAGAAGAAAAGATAGGAGGATAAATTCATTCTTTTGTGAATTGGGTCATATCAAATATTAGAAATTCTAGGTAATAATGACTTTTTATTAAAGGACCTTCAAGGTAATGACCTCAATTTTCTATTCAATCAGTAATTTTTTAAACATTATTTCATGGCTGATCTAACTAGATATGCTTTTGAGTGATTGTAAATGGAAATGTAGAAGTAAAAGTATATTAGATTTTTTATTTTCTACATTAGATTTCATGTTTTCTATATTATATTTCACAATTTCTTAGGATAAATGCTTCCTAATTTCTTAGATTAAATGTCTTGTGATTCCTGAATTTGATTTCAATAGCTTATTTTTTATGCTTTCTATATTAGTTTCCTAAAATTATAGAACAAGAAAACATATTTCCTATGCTAAAGTTACAAATACTTACCAAAAATAAGGTGATGATTTATAAAGACTTTCCATTTCCAAATATTAATTTCACTATTACATGTTAAAACTTAGATGGGAGATAATAAACATAGAAATGGATACACACTAATAGGGACATATTGAATGAAATAAGTTCTCTTATACATACACCTATCAAATGGTTATTCCCACCCTTGTTATATTTGTTTTTTTGTTTTTTTAATCATACAATTTGATAAAATATGGATGATTCATAATCTCTATCGAGAATATGGATGCATGAATGGTAGTAGAACAATGGTTTGATTGGAATTATAGGTAACTCTATCAGGGCTTTAGATGTATGGATAATAGTTGAGTAATGCCCTGGCTTCCCTTGTTGTTTGGTTACAAAATCTAAGTTCAAAATTAAACCTACAATGTTTATTTAGGTCTTTGCTAGAACTCTCATAACCAATGGAAATTAATTTCACAATAAATCACACACTCAAGTTTAAGGAATGGAAAGGGTTAATATGTTTCTTGAGGAAGTAGGGATCTTTTCCAAGGTAGATTTTTTTATTCTTTTCTTGGCAATACTAAATTTTGGTTATGATTCATTATTGGGACTCTATGTTCTCAATTAGTTGGGAGTATTTTCTCTTATGAGTCACCATTTGTTATTCCCTAACATGCACAACCCATTTTAAATTCTAAATAGGGATCCACCATTGATTGGAATATAATAGAGCTCTAGATAGGTAAATCACAAATATAGTTTAATTTAACATGGAACATAACACATAGTCCTATTTTAAGTGGTGAATTAATTTTTAAGATGTTCCATTATTGATTATTAATTATAACATAATAGTCCTTGTCAACTATTTTTATTATTTGAATTTTATTTTTATGTCATATTATTTCACGAATATTTATTTGACACATGCTATTCTCTCAATGATTTTGATTTCTTAATCATCCCTTGAAGTTTTAATGTGTTTATCTACCTTCTATAGTTGTCAAACTATCACTTAGTAAAAATATTTTTAGCTTATATTTTATAATTGATTGTGTTCATAAGCCACATGGAGATTATTTTATTTATCACTTGAATATGTTTTTGAAATCAACCTTTCAATTTTGTTAATGCATGTAGTAGCTAGGTGATGCCACATGTCGTGATGTGTGGTATTTAATTATGTAAAGGGTGTTATGTGGAATAATGTTGATTGACACATGTCAGTTAACTATGTAAATAATGACATGTGGCATCATGTCACTTCTTTAGTCATTCATTTCCTTTTAATCTATCATTGTGGATACAAAATTTTGTGAAATGATATGATTAAATGTTATGTGATTTCACTTAGTCACATGGTCACTTATCCTTGTAACTAATATTTTGAGTTAAATTATGTGTTAAATTGAGATGATGACAAGTCGAGTGATCTCACTCAATCACTATGTAATTAGCATAGAAGACTTATAACTCTATGTAAATATTTGTGATGAATTGAGATGGTATCTTGTGTCATAATATTACTCAGTTGGTCTATCAATTGTATTAATAACTTAAATTTTATGCCCAAAAACTTGTAATGAACCAATATGGTGACACTTAGCATTATATCACATATTTGAATAATATGTAGTATGTATAAATCAAAAAATTAATTATTTCTCTAGATGTAATGAGGAGATGGAAAGTGGATAAAACTCATTCAGTCAAATGCTAAGGTCATATAACTCTAATATTGTCTTAGATGTAAATGTTGACTAAAATGGGATCGATAAGACCTACAAAGCTTATATAATTTTGAAAAGAAAGGATACATGATGAATTCAATTATTACCTATAAATAAAAATATGTAAAATTTGGATAATAAATAAATTATCTTGATTAGTTCAATAAATCAAATCTCAAAAAAATCTACTCTTTTAATTGAGTTTTTACCAAATACACATAAAAAGTGAATTGATTTTTTAAACTTAGGATTTGGTAAGTTTGTAATTTTAAGATCAATTTTATTTCTTTATGGGGACAAAATATTATATTTTTAGAACATATGGGTCCCTATTTTAAATATTTAAAATGGGGAATTTCAGTCATAATGTCATGTAGATACATTCACTTTATAGACACATGAGTGAAAATTTGTAAAAACTTGGGTCAATATACATGGGTATATATGCACAATTATAGCGACATGAGTTTAGATTTTCATAAAAATATGCATTTGAGATATGAGTTCTCAAATTCATCATAAATATACATGATATCCTATATTAGTTGGTGAATATTAAGAAGCCATGATACTATTCCATGCACATACATAGTAATAAAATTATAATTGAATGTAAAATGGTTGTCATTCCACATGACAACTTTCATATCCATATGCATGATGTTGGCATGGAAATTTTCCATTATCTTTCAATCATGTTATATATTCAATAATGATATAAAATAAATAATCAAACATGTGTATATTATGGGGTTGTGGGTATTGTTCATTCCCTTTAAATCATGTCTTTGTAAATTTTTAAATTGGTCAAAATTGATATAATAAGAGAAAAATATTATATTTAAATATATATTCCATATACAATATTTTATTATTTTTTTTTGAACTTTGCACGATCAATTATCTTATTGACCTTTGTAGTAATTACTTTGAGTTGAACATAGTTACATGGTTCTCTCTTTTTCCTTCATAGATGTTTAGGTTAGGAAATTGTATATTTTCCCCATATTAATGAGGTCGGGGAATTTTTTCTTACCAATTTATTTTATCTCATATTTGATCAACCCAAATATCCATGTGATTATAAAGAAGCCAAATATCTCCAATTCTTCAAGAAATCATCATCTCCAAAATGTTTTAAGGGAAAAATAATTTTTCACCAAAATAGAAGTGTACTTTATCCTTTGATTTTTAAATTCTCAATCTCATATTTCACATATGAATAGTTACTATTTCATTTTCATTTCATTTTTACATGGAATAAATTTACACATTTAGATTCATCTCCTAGAAGGAAAAGTGTGTCTACATAGTCAGATATGTTTTATCATTTTACTCTATCAATTGTATTACTATAACTAGATGGGGGCATTTTTAGTTATGAAAATCTAGGCTTAATTTATTGATAATGGTAATCTTTACATACTTTTAACATACATGAATTGAGCACTTAAACATTGTCCTAATTCACCACACCCTCACACATGCATGTTATCTTGTGAGTCAGCCTTTATGCTATGTTTTTAAACACATAAATGAACTTCATTATTTATTTCAACCATGTTAAATATACCACATAAAATTATCTAGAATCTAAAATTAGCTCATCTATACATAGGGAATTTTTTCCAATTACAATTGTTATCGACAATCGATAATGGTATGCATCAGTAGAAACTAACTGACTCCCAGCAACATTTTTTTCAAAAATCATGCCCATCATTAGGATCAACCCATTAGCCTAATGTGTTGGTGTCATGAATATTTATTCAAGTTAATACACATATCAAGGTCTCATTTAAAATTTATTTAACACTTTCGTATTATGCATCCATACACTATTTCATATTGATCAAATTTTCCCCATTCTTCCCAATTTTCATACTTGTAACTAGGATAAGTCACAATCTAAATACTAATCACTCAAAATCAAAGAAAAAATAATAATTTACAAGTACCGAAGATAATAATTAGCTGTATACATATAGATAAGTATCATAATTATACAATCACACTATGTAGTACAAGTACATGCAACATGATTTACCTCCATGTAGTATTGGATACATAGGAAATGGTCATTTTAACCTAATACACATTCCCCATTTTTTTATTTGTATCCCTCACAATCACATCTAGGGTATTAAGGAAAAATAATATTATTTATGAGTCTACACAATAATCAAACTTTGGGATCATAAATATAAATCAATAAAATAAATTCATAGATGACCATATAGTCATCATGCTACACCTCAATATAGGTCAGTATCAACCAAAAATAGTAACCAAAATATACATAACCAATCCAATGTAGGCATAAATACATTACTAGAACTAAATTAACCACATGCCTACTTTATCCTAATTTTCACTACAAGAACATAGTCATAATTAGACATTTAACTAGAAAAGCTAAGTATCATGATCACCATATAGTATTTTCCATATTTAGAATTTAGTTATGTCAAATTATAATAATAAATCTTATAAATTTATATATATATGTATATGTATCTTTTAATTTCATACTTAAATGATCTAAATTTTATTTCAAAGTTCTATATTAATTATTTTATTTTTTTTGCATTAATACAAACTATGGTAAAATACTTTTTTTCCAAAAGTTATAAAAAATGACTAGATTAATCTATCTAAAAAATAAATGTTGTGAAACTTGATGTTATGATATAAATCATGATTTATTCATGAAAATAATTTAAAATTTGGTTTTGATCTTATGCAAAATCATTGTAATTTCCAATTTTAAGAAATAATACAAAAGAGACTTGTGTGTCAAAATAATTCATTTCTGTATGATTGTTAGTGACTAACATGTATGAGGAATTCACAAATTTATACACCAAGTTATTAAAAAGTAACCTACTTTTAATTAGTTATGAATAATCTTATGATGAAATATATGTTGATTTCATCCCCAAACTTTATTTCAATTATAGATATTATATTATCTGGATTTGCATGTTTGCATGTTTGATATACCTATTGGTTTTTGGACAAAAAGGGTGTGGATTTAAATGTAATAAACCATGAATATATAAGATAGTATATTTATGTATATTTTATTAGTAACTTCCCTATTATGGATGCAAACATAAACCTACACACTTTACCTCTATCAAACCAAACTCTGATTTGATTTTGTTGTCCTTCTCATGTTAGAGGTACAATCACTGAGAGGGGAGGTGAATCAATGATTAAATACATTCCACATTTAATTCCAATATTTTCAAACTCTTAATCAATTACCAAAATAATTCAGAGAGTATACAAGTCATTCATAATAATGAACAATAGATAATGCAAGATCACACACACAACAAAACATCTATGTGGGAAACCCTCCTGGGGAATAAAACCTACTCTCAATACTACCAACACATGGAATACTTGTCATATAATAATTATTCAACCATGAGAGTTAAGTTAAAAACTTGTTTCACAAGTATCACCTACCCCTAGGATGATCAAGTCCTAATCTAGATGTTGAACACCCTCCCAACAACTAAGAAATAAATATATCCACCTTTAAACTAATGTCTTCAACACTTGATGATGGACCTATAATTTTATAACCCCTATAAGCTACCATCTCTATCTCATACAAGCCTCTCACATAGGCATGCCACAATATCTCTTCTTGTTCACTCAAACTGCCCTTATATACACAATCAAACCTATAAATCTCTTTTATTTACTTCTATCCCGAATCTTCAAACCTACAAGATCACTATTTTGACATAATAAATATAACATATAGATCATAAACATAGTCATAAACCTATTTTAATATATAAACCATTCACTATGAACACTACATTTATTATTTACTTTTCTCCACAACAATCACACATTCCTCTCCTTTTACAAGTCTAGAAACCATTGTTTTGGTCTCCACTCTTTATAGATTCATCGTGATTATCAAAATCTAGGTAATACATAATACTTGAATTATCCCTTAATATATCTTACATAGCTTGATACCATCCTTAGAGGTCATCCATAGTAACTATAGGTCACACTTAAGTATGTACACCTTTTAATTAGACCTTAGTAGCCCTTATAGGTTTTATGGAGACCCATTTGCCCATTTAGTACTTCAAAGATCAAGTTATAAACATATAACCACTTTAAAATGCATAGGTCCATTCCACATAACCCCTTATACATCCTCAAAATATTATATCTATCATAAGACTCATTTGCTAAAACAAAATAGATCAATCTTTGACGTTATACACAAAAACACCATGAATGAACACATATTAACTTTCTATGAAATTATTCATAATGAATATGGATTAGTCAAACCTTAGAAGTCCATATATATTATTATCATGGATTACACAACACTCTCTAATAGCTAAGTCACCTTGAAACATCTAATTATCATCAAAACAAACTCAAACATCCTTATCAGGTCACTTATAGAACATGGTCAAACATTTAGTCAATTCTAAAGATCAATATCTTTTATTGTAGAAACATTCAAACATTCTAACTAGATTATGTGGATTCACATTAAAGTTATCTACAACTTTTGTTTTTAATGGATCAATAAATTCATCCTAGATCAAAATTTATAGCTCAAAAACTAAGCACTAGTTTTTCCTTAGTTAATTTGAAAATTTAAATTCTAATGGTCACTGAGGAAATTTTAAACATCAAACACTTTGATATCATATTGATATTTCCAAAAAAGTTTGAACAAATGCACTCCATAAAATTCCTTGGGAGTACCATAGTATTTACCTTTGATAAACATCTAACACTTTGACATCATCTCGTGCTTCCTAGAAACTTTAACTAAATATGCACCATTGATCTCCTCAGATTATCTTGGTATTTACCATGAAACACTTATTATTGATCTTAGATAAAATATCCCATGATTTTTCCACTTGGAAGTTATATGTGCCTTCTCCAAATTTAATTCTTTGACTCAACCCACACCATCAATCTCTATCTATATGAACACCTATGAATTGTTGATCTTTTATCTAAGCTCTGTGAATGTGATACATGTCACTAACACACCCATTATTTGATATATTGACTTTACATGTGACATTGGATCATTCTCTATGATTTAACTTGATGGTTTTTATCCCATCACAATTTGCAAGAGAAACTTTGAAGGTTTATAACTTGAGCTAGAAAACACTTCAAGAGTCTAAATATTTAGGGTACCTTTTTGGTATTATATACAAAATCTCCATGAAAACATTTGACCTTAGTTAACTTTATAAATACCTACATTAAATCCACAAACTTATTGTTTCATTCATATCTATATGATGTGCAACGATGGTTAGCTTCTTTTAAGCTATGAGATGCATGATTGTCTTTTCAAATGATCAAGTGACACACTAGAACATCACCAAGACATCTATGGATGCCACATAACTTATTCTTTGTCCATACATACTTTAAAATGTGTCATGTCTCTTCAAGATATCAAACTTAACTTTTTTGTCATTTATTCAGTAGTATCTCATGCTCATTGTTACATCAATGATAACCTAACATCAATGACCACACTCAATAATATCTCCCTTTGAAATTGATGGCCAAACACCCTCAGAATGACTTCATTTGAATAATGACTTCATTTGAATAATGACTCCATTTTAACTCCTTCATTCTGATCTTTCTACCCCTTTGACATTAATGACAATGGGTATCTCACAACAACCAAGCCTCTTTACTTGCAATAATGGACCTGGAAACAACAAACATATTATTATAGAGATGATTACCTTGATCTTTACTAACTAGAGTGATCATCTTCACAACTTAGAGAAACAATGTTCTCCTTAAAACCATTATCTCCACTTGAACTTTGCACCACCAACATAGTTCTAGAAACACCTATATGCACCTTCAAATTTATAACACAAAACTTATAACAAGCTCCTCTACTCTAAGCCTTCTTGATCCTTGGACCTAAAAAATTGAACAATCTATCTCCCCCTTTGATTATGAAAAATTCTCAAGCCATTTGAGTTATCTTCCCCTAACTCCATGCTCCTCCTTATACCAACCTCAAATGTCCCCCCATTGATATTCATAACCAAAACTCCCCTACAAAAATTTTGAGAACACATTCATGGCCTCAACAACATAAAAACATCAAACTCAAAACACTATAATGTTTTTGGTATTTAAACAACACTACTCTTGTTTCATACTCTCACTTTAAATCTAGCTTTATGAACACCAATAGATAAACATGCTAGTATGGAACACATCTAAATAAGGTCAACACAATTTCATATTCCTCAAAGACACCTTCACCAATCACAAAACTTGATTTGACATCTTGAACCAACCACTTTATGTATACAAACCCTATGTACACACTAGTCATCATGCCAAAACACCTTAGGATGATTATGGTATCCTTATAACATATTCATAGCATTTCTTCCACCTCTAGATCAATCTAATGCACTTGTTTCTCCCCCTTAACCAAATACTTTCTATTTATTCATAGATAAATAAATGACACCCAAGTTTTGTCCTAGATGCTCAAATGCAATTTTTGATAATAGTTTGGTCTTAATATATACAGGTTGTTATTTTTTAGGCACATGACCCAACTTAACACTTTGATTACTCACTTTTTCTCTCTAGAAATGATATCTAATAGGAATATGCTTAGCTTTTAAGTGTATAATATTATTATATGAGATACTAATTTAACTATTATTATCACACTAATTAGGACAAGGTCTATTTTGTCTTACCCTATAATCCTCCAAAGTTTGTTTCATCCACATGACTTGAATGAAACGAGAGGTAAATGATATATATTCAACTTATATAGTTTATATAAACACTAAGGTTTACTTCTTGCTTAGCCAAGACACCAATGATTCCCTCATGAAGAAGATCCCACCACTGGTACCCCTCATATTATCCACACATCTTGGCCAATCTGCATTAGTAGATGATTTCAAAGTGAATTTTTTACTCTAGTGATACCATAAAACATACTCAATATTCATTTGAGATACCTCAATATTATCTTGACTACTTTCAATTGATATTCTCTAGGGTCAGCTTGAAACCATCCTATAAGACCCATAACTTGCATGATATTAGGCCTAGACATAGTAGAGAACAAAAGAATCTAATCATGGATATATATAAAGTTTGATCAAATTTTGGAGAGTCATATAGTTTATTTAACATTCATCTTGTGATCATTGGATTACCCATTAGCTTACAATCCATCATGTCAAACTTCCTTATCATATCCTTGATATATTTAGCTTGTGAAATGAATATACCTTCATTTAGTTTGTTAATCTACAATCTTAAGAAGAAACAAAGTTATCTAAATAGTGACATTTAAAACTCAGTCTTCTTATTATTTTCAAATTCTATACTCATATTATCATTATTAGATCCAAAAACTATGTCATCAACATATACAACCACTATCAATTGATGAGTGACTTCTATCTTAATGTAAAAATTACAATCAGCTACCCCATTTTTAAAATATTAACTCAAAAGATACTTATCTAACCTATCATACCAAGCTCTAGGAGCTTGTTTAAGACCATAAAGAGCCTCATTTATTTTACACACATAATCTTGATTACTTGACATGAATTATCATTTAGGTAACTCAATTTAGACTTCATCTAAGTTTCCATTCAAGAATGGAAATTTCACATCTATTTAGTATACCTTAAAACGTTTGAAACATGCATATGCCAAAAAAGTATAATTGCTTCAATTCTTGCCATAGAAGAAAAAGTCTCATCAAAATCTATTCCTTCAACCTGAAAATATCCTTTACACACCAATCTAGATTTGTTCCTTGTGATTTCTCCTTTCACATTCATTTTATTTTTGAAAACCCACTTGGTACCTATCACATTTTTATATTTTTGTCTAGGAACTAAGTCCCATGTTTCAATATTTATTAATTGATAAATTTTTTCATCCATTTAACTATTCTAAATTACATCTTTGCTAGCTTTGATGAATGTTTTGGGTTCAATCATGGATAACATAGCTGAGTATTGTTGATTTTGATTGGTCCACATTCTCCTTCTAGTTTGCAACCTTGCACCAACATTTCCAATAAATTGAGAGATTGGATGATCTTTTTTAATTCTTCTAGATGGAACTTTAGAGTCTTGTCTATTTTCCTCCTCTTAATCTTCATCATCTATTTGAATAGATAACTCATCATTTTTTGTAATAGAATTATGAATTGAGTCAGTTACCTATAATTTTGGCTTCTTGACTCTACTTGTCTCATCTATCTTCACATTTGTACTTTTAGCAATCTTGTAAAGTCTCTTGTTGAATAACCTATAGATAGAACTGATAGAAGAGTAACCCAAGAAGATACCCTCATTAGACCTAGAATTAAATTTACTAATATTCTCTTCATCTCTTTTGATAAAGCATTTATTTCTAAACAATCAAAAATGTTTGCCATTATCTACTCTATTCTTTCAAAACTCATAAGGAGTCTTATAACTATTTACTCTAATTTGACACATGTTTAGGATGTAAACTAAAGTGTTAGTTGCCTCTTCTCAATAACCATATGATAATTTGGTATCTTGAAG
The DNA here is from genome assembly GCA_037957365.1 of Torreya grandis. Taxonomy (NCBI): domain Eukaryota; kingdom Viridiplantae; phylum Streptophyta; class Pinopsida; order Cupressales; family Taxaceae; genus Torreya; species Torreya grandis. The sequence continues at coordinate 561,634 of JARHVA010007761.1, read as the reverse complement.
CATGGTTTTACTTATCTCTTGAACAATCTTATTCTTCCTTTCCACAACACCATTCTATTGTGGTGTTATAGCATCAGAATATTGTTTTCTTACCCCTTGTTTTTCACAAAATTCATCAAATTCATGAGACCAAAACTCATCTCCTCTATATAATATTACACACTTGATCTTTGACCCTTTATCATTTTCCACAAGCACTTTGAAATCCATAAATCTTGTAAAATCTTTTGATTTTTATTTAACAAAAAATATCCAAGTTACCCTAGTAAACGCATCAATGATAATCTTGAATTCATTATTATCTTGAATAATTTGAGTTCTAATAGGCTCACATAGATTAGTGTGAATAAAATATAATGGATTTTAGTTGATAACTCCTTGGATTTGTATCTTCTCTTGGTTTGTTTCCGATGAAGACATGTCTTCCAAAGAGAGTGAATAATCTTAAAAATCTTGGGCATATGCCTTACCAACCCCTTTAAACTGATATTTACCATATTATCAAAATTTATATGTCCAATATATATATGCCAAAGCCAACTTTCTTCTAATTGACTCATGAAGCACTCCTCCTTCTTAAATTCATGTAATACATACATTTCTTACTTCACATACATCATCCTAAAAGTTTACAACATTTCCTTGATTACACATTTGGCTCACACTTAAAATAGTATGTTTTAAACCTTTAACATATGAGACATTTTTAGTCCTAGTATGACCATTATCCAAACTCACAGTACCTTTACCAACTATGTTAGTAGATTTGTTGCCACCAAATGTCACTGAACATGGGTTGTTCTTCTCAAGAGAGATAAACTTGTGCTTATCTCTTATCATATGATTTTTACATCCACTATATATGAACCATTTCTTGTTCCCATCTTCTTGAAAATGCAAGGCTGATTAAATAAACATTGACTCCTTCTTTGGTGGTCTACTAAATTCTACTTATTTTCTTCTTTAGACTTAGTTTCCTTAAACCATTTGATGGTGTCAATAACTTGTATATCATTTTTTTAAATGATATTTTATTATTCTTAGGTATATGACCTTTTAGGTTATAATTATAGAATATGAGATCCCTTTTGATCTTTGGAAAGAGAGTGTAGCCCCCTATATCTATGACCAAATTGATTATAGAAGAATCAATACCCATTGAATACATTATGTATATTTTACCTCTTTTTCTCATGACCATTATTGATCAATGAATTTTCATTCTTGACCCTTTTGGTGGATATGAAATCCCTCTTTCCTTGGATAAGATCACATATGAGTAAGACATGACTTTAATTTCCAGTTATTCCATCATCTAATTGAGATCTTTATTCATCATGACCTATAGATTCTTGACTATTTCCTCTAGATCTTGTACTTGTGTCTTCACACCATCCATACTTTCATTAACCTCTAATAAGGCACATACTAGTTTTTCTTGAAGATAATCCACAACCTCTTTGTTAAAAATTATACCTTTGACCACCTTCAAGTGGTTAAAATTTTCAAGAAGTGGCTCTAATACCAATTGTTAGAGTTAAAATCATTAAAGAGGGGTAAATAAGTTATGTAAGATATTACACATTTAATTTCAACCCTTTCAAACTCTAAAATGATTACCAAAAGCATTCATAGATTATACAAGTCATTCATAATAATGAATAACAGATAATGCAAGATCACACACATAACACAAGATCTATGTGGGAAACCCTCTTATGTAATAAAACCCACTCTCAATCATATAAAAACATGAAATATTAGTCTTATAAAAAGGTGAAACACCTATTTCACAAGGAGCACCTACCCCTAGGATGGTCAAGTCCTTCTAACATAGATGTTGAGCACCCTCCCAATACCTATAAAATAAACATCTCCACTTTTAAACTAATGTCTTAAACACCTAATGGTGGACCTCTAATTTTATAATCCCAACAAAACACCCTCTCTATCTCATATAAACCTATCATATAGGCATGCCACAATCACTCTTCTTCACTCAAACTATCTTCATATACACACTCAAACCTATAAATCCTTCTTCTATTCATTTCTCTCCCTACTATTCAAATCTATAAGACCACTATTTTGACATCAAAAATATAACCTACATATCATAAACATAGTCATCAACATGCTATGATTTATAACCCATCCACTGGGCACACTCCATTTATTCTTTCCTTCACTCTACAACTCTCACAAACACCTCTTTTTTTATTAAGTCTAGAATCCATTTCCTTGGTCTCCACTCTTTATAGAGTCTTCATGATTATCAACATTCATCTCAGACATAATAATTACCTTATACCTTAAGATATCTAACATATCTCAATATCATCCTCAGAGGTTGTCCATAGTAACTATGGGTCATACTTAACTAGTTACACCTTTCAATTAGGCCTCAGTAGCCCTTATAGGTCTCATGGAGACCTATTCACCCATTTATAACTTCAAGGAGTAAGTTATAAACATATGGCCACTTAAAAATACATAGGTTCACTCCACATAAACCCTCAGACATCCTTAAAATATTATATATCACAACACTCATCTACTAAAATAAAATACATCAAGCTTTGGCCTTATACACAAAAACACCATGAATGAACACACAGTCAACTTATAATTAGTTTTTATTACTAAATATGTCTTTGTCAAACCTCCAAAGTCCATATAGATGATCCTCATGGAGTCTAAAACACTCTCTAATAGCTAACTCTCCTTGAGACATCCAAGTATCATCAAAACAAACTAAAATATCCTTCTTGGATCACTTACACAAGATGGTCAATGCTTCAATCTAATTTGGAGATTAATATATTTGACTCTATAAACATTCACACATTATAATTTTATTATATATATGTAACTTAAAGTCATATATAACTTTTCTTTTTACTACATCAATCAATTTGTCCTAGATAAAAAGTTATAGCTCAAAAATTAAGCATTGGTTTTTCCTTCATTAATTTGAAAATTACAATTCCAAAGGTCACTGAGCAAATGTTAGACATTAGACACTTTGATATCATCTCACTGGTTCCTAAAAATTTGGAAAAAATGTGATCCATCGATATCCTTGAGAGTATCCTAGTCTCTACCTTCGATAAACATCTAACACTTTAACCTCATCTCATACTTCCTAGCAACTTTGACCAAACACGCACCATTAATCTCCTCAGATTAGCCTAGTTTTTACCTTAGAACACTCACCATTGATATTATATTAGAGCACCTATGATTATGCCACTTGGATTATCTACATTCATTTTACACATTTTACTCTTTAACTTGGCTTGCACCATTGATATCTATTTATATGCACCCATGAACCATTTATCTTATGTCCAAGCCCTATGAATGTGACACATCACTAATGCATTCATTATTTTACATATTGAATCTATGCATGTTTTTGTATTACAATCTATCATTTAATGTGCACCATTATATCTACTTGACTACTTGACCTCATACTTCAACATAATTAAACTTGATAGTCTCTGACCCATCACAGTCTACAAGAACATCTTTGAAGGTTTATAACTTGAGCTAGAAAACACTTCAAGATTCCAAATAATTAGGGTATGTTATTGGTAGTATATACAACATATCCATGAAAAAAGTTGACCTTACTTGACTCTATGAATACCTCCATTAAATACATAAACTTTATTATTCATTCATATCTGCATAATGTGTAGTGACAATCTTGCTTCTTTTAAACTAGAAGATGAATGATTTACTTTTCAAATGATCAAGTGACACACTAGAACATCACAAAGACATATATGGATGCATCACAACTTATTCTTTGTCTTTATAGATCTACAAATGTGTCATATCTCTATAATATATCAAGCATAACTTATTTGTCATTCATGCACTAGTATCTCATGCTCTCTTTAAAATCAGTTATAACCTAACATCAATGACCATTCTCAATATTTAGATCTCTAAAACTCTTTCTTAAACTTTATTATTTGAGCTTTATCACTTTGCTCTCTTTATATATTAGGCTTTTAAGACCACTATTTACCATAAAATCTTTATGTTCTTCTTGAAAACCCGTCACACTTATTCATTATTCTCCATCATATTAACAACATGATATTTTTTGCATGTCTAATCTACACCCTCTCATGCACTATTATTTGTTCATTACTTACTTCACTCACTTGAATCATAGGCCTTAAACCCTCCACTCTGATTTTAATTTCTTCCACTTCACTATAGTGTATTATAACATATTAAGTGGTCATCTACACCTCCCTTCTTATATATGACCATTCCAAACAATCTCCAAGCCTCAACTCTCCATTAACCCCTTCTTCCTTTCTTGTCACCTTTCTTCTAATATCCCTAATCTCTCTTCTAGTAACTTTTTTTTTAATTTTCAATGGTAAAAATAATATAAGATAGTAATTGAATAAACACACTAATTTTTAGATACACTCTATTAACTTATTATTCTCCAAGAATTTTCTTAGCCCAATTCCATTCAAAAATGCACTTTATATAAACATTGTCATCTCAACCTATACATATAAATACCATACCAAGACATAAATTCCAAAATATCTTAGGTAAAATAAAAACACAACTAATCATCAAATATGAGAATATTTGACTATTCTAAGTACACACAAAGTCTCATTTAGTTTCAAAACCCTAATTTAAGGTTTACACTGACTGTGTCAACCTAAGAAGGATTAGTTTGATGTACTAATATTTTTAACAAGTTTCAATCCTGTATGATGATTTAATATGGTCTAAATTAGTCAATTATACCATCATGAATCATTGGTCCTCTCTTTAACACATCTATTTATCAATTTTACACAAGTTTGGTTTTGACTATATGTGAGGACATAGTCTCCTACAAGTTCTAAGTTGAATACTTAATGAAATGTATTTTAAAATTATTAGAACCCACATAAATAACATTTAGATAATTAAATAAAGGATTACCAACTTATATATATATGTAATCAAATCAAGTTTCCATAGAATATTTTCATGCACATAATTCATACTTAGTCTTCTTGAATATAATACATAGTAAAAAATAGGGTATGGACAGCTAGTCTTCAAAATGGAGAAACTTTTCTTGATTTCTATATATTTAGATTTCACACATATTCAAATCCATTCAAATATTTATCCTATAAACACTACACTACACACATTAACTTATTATAATATGTATTCTTTTCTTTTAGAACATGCAACCAACTTCCTAATTTTGCCAATGCACATTGCATGATAGTTATAACTTCAAGATTTATTGGTTTTACATTGTATTTTCATGATTCATGTTGAATATACAAACACTCATACCACTTGGACCCATATATGTCCTTACATAAAAATTTATTGTCATTTAGATAACACACAAAAACCAAACTAACATTCAAAACATGATTACAAATTTAAATACCACTTTTGGAAGGAAAATACAAGAAGAGATCAAACATGAATTATATGACTTCTGACCAAGACATCCACATTTTAAATTACCCATTTCAATTTAATAAAAAAAAATCTAAACATTTAATGATTCCTCTCCATCATACTACAAGCCTAGAAAAGTTTCCCATGAGTTTCTTTTCATGTTTTATTACTGCTCTTAAATAATTTATCTTATTACCATTTGTTACAACATGTCTCTCATGTAAATGCACATGAACTTTATCTCCACACTTGTAAATTATCTTCCTTATCACTATATTCATCCAAGTTATACCTTAAAATATAAAAAAATCATTACATAAATCATGTTTTTTCTCATGCCTTTGAGGCATTCTGTAGCTCTTCTCTTTGCTTTCATATTGCGCTTACTACCAAGAATCTTTATATACCTTGAATGGATCATTATTCATCATTGCATAATCCACCAATACATATTTTTATTCTCTTAATATTATTTATCCTTCATTTATAGCTTGTCATTTAACCTTATTATGTTCATCTTCATCATTCTCAACCTTGGAAATTTGTATTTGTAACTTGTCTTCTTGCACTTGACTAATCTTTTCCTTCATTCTTTCTCTTCCTTGGACTCCATTGATTCATACCATTTGTATATGATTTACATTTTTAGTTATTTCACCATTTATTTATAAATCTGATGAAGATCAAATTTAGCTTCATTTTTCTCTTCATTTTCCATGGTTTCTCTTTTATTCTTGTAAAACTCTTGCCTCATGGGTGACTGATCTGAGTGTTCATATTCAAACATTAAGATTCTCTATTTATATTCTCCTTAATATTTATTCCTCTTTATCACTACTTGATCAATCAACTCTTCTACTTCTTGTTCTATGAGCCTATGCATTGGCCCAACTAGTTTATCTCCTCCATCAGATCTTACACCTACATACACACATGTTATAACATGATTAGATTGGAAATCATGAGGCTTGATTGTCTCAATATATTTATTATTAGGTTTATTGGCTAATATTATCATTTATATTATAAATTTTCACAGTTATTATTATATTTTTATCTTCCTCATCATCTCTTTAAGAGGCCATTTAACTAGATTTCTGATTCTAAATAAAAACTTTGGTTTGAGCTCCACTAGATTTGCTCTAAACCTATCATTTATGATTTCAACTCAGAAATATATCTCTTCACAACTTCCTCTTTCTCAATTTCATTTTGGAAACATTATTTGTTTAATCACTTCATCATTCTCTTTTTCTCTTCACTCTTATCTATCCTTCATTCTCTCTAGGTCTCACTTGGACCTATCTTCCTAACAAGCATATAAATTTTCCTCTTAGGACTTTAATTGGGTCTCCTTCACACTTATGACCTTACTTGTGTCTTATAACTTTACTCTCACTTGTCTTATCTCTTTATATCTTCAACTCTTCTTGAGCTTCCTTCTTTGAGCATTCACTAGCTCTCTCTCTCTCTCTTTCTAAGTCTCTATGGATTAAGGGCTTCACGCACATAATTATTGACCTTTGACTAAGGGATTCAAGTAGATAATTATTAAAATATATCCATTCATTGAAGATTATTATATAATCATATCAATGTGTCAAATCAAGCTTCAATACTTATAATAATTGTCATGCAAACATAACTAACACTTTCAACACATAAAGCATAACTTCTCCAAAGAACTAACCTCAATTTGATACTATAAATAATGTAGAGGTTATTATATAATTTCATGTTGTGGATGAAAATATGAACTTACACACTTTAACTCTATCAAAAACAACTCTAATTTCATTTTATTATCATTCTTGATCTTTGAAACTCTTTATTAACCTTTATTCTTTGAGCGTTATCACTTTCTCTTCTTTGTGTACTAGGTTTTTAATCCCACTCTTGAGACATCAAATCTCAATATTCTTCTTGAAAACATTTAAAAATTATTAATTTATTTTTATCCATCATCTTACCATCATTATATTTTCTACATGTTTGTTATGCACCTTGTCACGCACTATTCTTTCTTTATTACTTACTTCACTCACTTGACTCATAGGTCTCAAAGCCTCCCTTATTACATATAATGATTCTAAATATTATCCAAGCCTCAACTCTTCACTAACCCCTTCTTCTTTTCTTGTCACCTTTCTCCTAGTAGCCCTAATCTCTCTTCTACTAGCCTTTTTTTAACTATTTCCACCAATAAAAACATGATAAGGATATTAATTAAGTAAATAAAATAATTTTAATATAACATATATTTATTTATTACTCTCTAAAAAAATTCTTATCCCAATTCCATTTGGAAATGCACTTTCTAGACCTTGTCTAGACCTAAATAGGTCTATAAACACTTATTTCAAAAATAGTCATCTCAATCTATACATAGTAATACCAACATATGAAATAAATTATAAAATATCTTATATAAATAAAAAATCCAAATAATCAAAATATATGAGAATATTTAATAGGTTGAAATGTATAAAAAATCCTATTTAGTTTGAAAACCCTAATTCCAGGTTTACACTGATTGTGTCAACTCAAGAAGGATTAATTTGATGTATTAAGCTTTAAAATAAGTTTCAATCTTATGTGATGATTGAAAAGAGTCTATATTATTACTTTACACCTTCATGTTTCATTGTTCCTCTCCTTGACACCTCTTTGTATCAATTTTGCACAAGTTTGGTTTTGACTATATGTGAGGACACAATCGCTTAAAGGTTCTATGTTGAATACTTAATGAAATTTATTGAAATATGATTAGAAAACACATAAAAAACATTTAAATCATTTAAATAAAGGCTTAAACTTCTGTGTGTGTGTGTGGGGGGGGGGGGGGGGGTGTGGGGGGGGGGGGGGGGGGGGGGGGGGTGTGGGTGGGTGTGTGGCTATGGCTCTGTGTGTGTGTGTGTGTGTGTGTGTGTGTGTGTGTGTGTGTGTGTGTGTGTGTGTGTGTGTGTGTGTGTGTGTGTGTGTGTGTGTGTGTGTGTGTGTGTGTAATAACATCAATTTTGCAAATAATCATTTCATGCACATAATTCATACTCAGTCTTCTTGAATATAATACACAATCAGAAATAGGGTAAGGACACTTAATCTTCAAAATGGAGAAATTTTTCTTGATTTACATAAATTTGGATTTCATACATATTCAAATCCATCCATAAATTTTATCTTTTAAACCCTAAACTATGCACACTAACTTATTATAACATGCATTATTTTATTTTATAACATGCAACCAACTTCCTAATCTTGAAATGCACATTGCATGGTAGTTATAACTTAAATATCTCTTTGTTTTTGCATTGTATTTTCATGATGCATGTTTAATAGACCACCACACACCCCACATGGACCCATATAATTCCTTAAATAAACATTTATTGTCATTTAGATAACACATAAAAACCAAACTAACACTCAAAATGTGATTACAAATTTAAATCCCACTTTTGGTGAGAAAACATAAGAAGAGATCAAATTTGATTTCTATGACTACCTATTACTTCTAATAAAGATGTCAATATTCTAAATTAACATTATCACCTTAATCAAGGCAAAATTTGATAGACATGGAAAGTTATCATATGGAGTAAAGAGTCAATGGATGGCTTGGAGTGATTCCATCAATAGATGCATTTTGGTTATCCATCTTATGGCATCCCTAATTTGATGAGAAGTGACTTTCTCTTTGACAACATCTGAAGTGACTTTCTCTTTTACAACATCTAAAACATTATAGCAGTTGTTTAGAGATTCATATTTGTAATATGTTTTTAATTTAATTATATTAAAACAAAAATTATAGTTTGGGAACCTAACTATTATAGTATGAATTTACAATTTCAATATTGTAATCTGAATTCAAAAAACAATTATAGGTCATTTATTATATATTTTGAAACTTGAATAAAGTTAATTGAGTTTTTATGCATACTTATGAGGTTTTACTAATTTCATGTGATGCATATGGAAAATATGAAAGAATGTGATAATTTATTCTATGTGATTTTTCATTAATCTTTTGATTATAGATATGAATTTATTATTTTATAATTGTTCATTATTATGACTTAAAATTAATAATTTAAGTTTTTATTCATTATTTTTATATGAAAGGATCACTAACATGAGAAAGACTAAAAATACATGTTGATTTGTTATTGTTATTGTTTTGACTCTTATGAGTTTATTTATAAAATGTATATGTTACGAGGAAAATAGGATTAGAATACACAATATTTTTAATATTTAAAATGATTATAACATTATGTAGGAAATACATTATGATGCATCTCAACAAACCTTGAGGTAAATGGTTGATTCGTTAAAATAACATGAAAATATGAAGTTGTTAACTTAAAGCAAATATATTTTATCAATGTGATTAGGATATTATGGTTACTAATCATAAAATGAAAGTAGACATATATTATATATTATTTTTAATGTCTCTAATGGTAAATGGTTACTTTATTAAATGCACACTTCTTGTTAGGAAAAATAAATTAAGAATAGATCTTGATCTCATGGGTATTGATAAATTTAAATGTATTTTTCATCTTTTTATCCCTTAATTTATTTTAGCATCACAATAACCTATATTTTAAAAATAATTTTAATTTTTAGAGAAGGTAAAATATTATAACTTAAGTTAATTTATCATGTTGTTGATAAATTACTTCTTGATGTTTATTAGTAGAATATCATAAGGGGAAAATGTATTAACACTTAAAATGACTTGATTTGTAAGTATGACTATTTTCGGGGGGTCTAAAACAATTATGATCTTACATAAAAAATGTTTGGTTTCTAAAAAATAATATGACTTGATATTTGTCACAGTTATGGGTTTCTTACATAATAAGTAATTGTGAAATTCTTAAAATTTTATTCTTTATAAAATCAAAGGAATCTTTATGAGGAAACGGCTCAATTATTAGAGAGTTTTATTCAAGGTTTTAACTAATATATTTTTTATGTTTCATTAAGGATTAATTTAAGGTATGTATGAGCATAATATGAATCCAATCTTAGTACATGAGTTATATACAAGTTTGGATTTGACAATTTCATACATGTACTTCAGACTCCATGTTGATAATGAAGATCTCAACAATAGTTATGGAAATTTATGTGAAATAAACAAAATTTTTAGTGCTTATTTTTAAGATCTTACACTCTTTTATTATATTTTTTCATATATTTCAAATGAACTTGGGACCTTGCATACATTATTAGATTCTCATTTTCATCAAAAAATTAAATTTATCCAGAAAATATCAAGTTCCCTTCAATAGTTATAGAGGATTGAACTATTCTATCCTCTTGCATTGACTAGAATAAAGGGTTTTAAACCATAAGGGATTAATATTGGATCCTAATAAGATATATGTTCATGTTAGTTCCATGTAACAAGGTAAAACTACAAATATTTCTTTTTAACAAGTTTTTTTTAGTAAGAACTAGGGATTTGTTTTGATTTACAACTTGTTGAATATGTGGTGAAAATTTTGGAGTAAATAGAAGAATATGGGTTTGACGTATCAAAGGATGATAAAAAAATAGGATAATTATGTTGGAATTTTGGATTATAACCTTATTTATTTATATAATATGGCCTCTAGGAAACTTGAGGTTGTTTCATTTTGACAGTCATTATCATTATCAAAAACCTCCTTATCAAAAATTTCATTTCATTAGTTCCTTTAAATTATGAGATGCTATGTGAGAATAGTGGATGATAAAGTCATAATATGGGTTAAAAAAGGAGTAGGTACCTTTATGGGGTTATAAATCTATAGAAATAGTAGTATAGTACGTTTATAGGTTAATGTCCCTACTTGAATTAGGCTATTATTTGTTATGATGAAAGTCTCATAAGTAGTATGAAGTTTGTTTTATCCCATAAACTAAAGTGTTATAGTTATATCTAAATTGAAATAATTTAATAAATATAAGAGTCAAATGTGAGGTAGAGGGTGCACCTTAGGTGTTATCTTCAACGAGGTTTTTCTTAAAACTAAAAATTTAATATAAGGTTAAATTCAATACTTTTATCTATATATTTATTATTTGTTCAACGAGAAATAGATTTAACCCTTCTTCCTTGAACTAGAAGTGTAATAAGGATCCTACCTTATCATAACTATTCAAATATACAAAATT
>JARHVA010007761.1:535000-545000 GCA_037957365.1 Torreya grandis | reverse complement strand
ACATTACAAGATCAATAAGTAAACAAACACACACATAAGAGATCTCAAAAGAGATTCAAAATATATAGTCTAAGGAGATCACAAACAAAGGGCATGTTTAAACATTACACAATTGAAAGGACATGACTTAGAAAAATATACATAAAGGTAAGGATGACATATTAAAATGTCTATAAAAATACACAATTCTCATACATAGGAATACGAGACACAAGCAAAGAGCATATTCGAATTCTCAAACAAGGAACACAATAGCAATGAAAGATACTCAATTAAGTGCATAAATTATAGTATAAGAAACCACCATAAACATGTCATAGTATCCCAAGGATCAATGTGTTAGGAAAAAATAGTGAGTGTATAGCATATCAAGTACCCTATGTAAGATATAATCATGGATAATGTCATGTGCAAGTAGATATGTAGGATCAAACATAATCATGAAATTTGATCATCAAACCATATAGCATGTGTATATGAAGATCAAATAAGTAGGTTCCCCTAATGTCTACATGAAATGAGTAGAGGTAAGGCCCAACATATATAATAGGAATAGATCATGTATTTGTGTATGCCTATATCACACTTAAGTATAAGTGTGACGCACATATGTATATAGGATTAATTGAATATGTCATCTATCAACATGGAACTAATAGATGCAAGGGATATAATAGAACATTTATGTGCCATTAATTTAACATTTTTATTTTTATTTTTTTGGTATTTTTAGAAAATTTTAAGAGACTATTTTATTATCTCATCCAATTGATGGTCATAATTATCTCCCTACTTGGTATCTTATAACCTTAAGTTGGATATTTTACATTATTTTAATCATGATTGGATAGATTAAAAAGGTACATAATATGTTATTATTCACCTTTTGTATATGTATTATAAGGATTTATTCTATCACTTGGAATATATATTAATTTACCTTCATGAGAAAAAAAATACCTTGCTGATTTAGATCAATTTTGGCTTCCATTTGGTATAGCCAAAGAGCTCCTAGTGTAATTTTATATGGAGATGTGGTAGGCATAACCCAAACCCATGTTTCAATTAATCTAGGACCATAAGTAATTATTATTAGTGTGTTTTCCAAAGAGTCTTTCCAAATAACTTTATTTTGCAATTCTTGTAATCTAAAGCCAAGATACTGAAAATGCTTTATATTTCAAGTGGCTTTTGTTTGTGTAAGATAAATATGGTTATGCCAAAAACAAGAACCACCCATTTATAATGTAATTGTTAAATTTTTTTTTTCATAGATGTTTTTTGAGTTTTAGTCATTGATAAGATCTTGTATCTTGTGCTTCAAGGTAAAACAAGGTTTTATAGGATACCTGGGTCCCTAATAATAATGATAATAAACATTCACATAATATCTATTGGGTAGAGATCGACTCATATAAATATTTATAATACAAGAGACACATATAAGCTTACACTCTATTATGCATGGGATTAATGAAGTTGGGGACTCAGGTAAATATGAGAACCATATTTTTAGTACCATAGATAGCATAGCCTGATTAGGTTCTTGTACCAATGTATAAATTTTGGACTCATAATTAGAGTGTTTTGGTTGAGTATTATCTATTTTTTAGACCATTGCATAATGTTTTAAGGGATTAGGATATGTTTGATATCTATAAAATAATGCTTGATGACAAAATTTTAAGCATGTGTGCAATGTAGAGGAAAAACATACATTTCACATATCTAAGGCCATCCCAATAAAATGTTATAGTTGAAATTATTTGGCCTAATTTGGAACAAATTAGGAAATGTATGGGGACATGTATTAATATTCAATATAGTTTTGACAAACTAGAGGAATATGTGAATTTTAAAACCCTTTTATGTGCATAATTTTGTTTTTAATAAGATTTTTGATAATAACCATGGTGGTTAGGATTTTCATTCTACAAATGTTTAGGCATTATCCATTATCAATGATCAATCTTTTCATACCTTTACTTTGTATTTTCACTTGTATAAACAAAAGAAATGCTTAGTCAATAATATATTTGGATGGAAAATATGTTGGATCAAAGGTGATGAGGTTGTTATTGTTCTTGATATATTTAACATTATCTACAAATTAAGCCATCTCAATATTATTTAGAACTTGTGTCTCAATCAATACCTCATATAGGATATCCTTATAAACATTAGATTACTTTAGGAGTTCAAGGATTGAAATTTTAGTATGTATATTTCCCAATTCATCAATAATGTCATATCCCTTAAATTATGGCTCTATGTAATTACAAAAGGAATTTTGAAGAGAGATCAAGTTTTGTTTATGATTTAAAACCATATTACTATAAACATTAGAAGAAGGAGTATGTAGGAATGCAAGTTTTAAATCTATTATAGATTACAAATATTTAATTAGGAATGATATATAAAAATTAATAACCATTATAAGGTATTGGACCATGAAATATAAAAAAATATATCCATGGTAAACATGATTGTAAAATTGTATCAATTAGGGATTAATAACAAAATACTCAAAAAAACCCTAAGTGACCTAGAATTTGATGTCTAAAGGTTAGCTTCGCCAAATGTTTAACCCTAAATTGTAGTCTAGGTGATATTATTATTGACCCTAGATTTTATTAAAGTGGTATATAAAAATTAAATGGCACAAGGATGATCATCAGATTTACATTAAGCCAATTATATGCTAAACTCATATATAGGCATACATTGAATTCATTATGTAGAGATAATCTAAATATGAAAATTACAACTAAGCTATGGATGGAAATAAAAAATAAATAATATAATTAATTGTTTTTGATGATAATGTAGTTTTATATCTAGAATAGGATAAAAGTAGGTTAGAATGAGATTCTTGAATAGTCATCAAATTCTAGCTCTGATACTTTTAGATCTTTAGAACTAATGTTAGATTGGGATAGTTGCATCAATTCTACTATCTTCATTCAATGTAAACTTCATGTACATAATATATAATGTAAAATTATGCAACCACTTGGATTTTTATGATAACTCTTTTAACAAATAATTTGAACCTTGTCCCCACTTAGTGCGAGTGAACAAATATTTTATTAATTTTCAAAAAACAAGTACATAATGGTGTATTTACTCGGTTAACCCTTTTACATTGCAAACATGGATTATATAGATTTTACCCATGATTGGTAAAACCAACTAATCCTAAAACTAACTATTTATGGGAAATCAACCCATAAGGTAGTTCTAATTAATAAACACAAAACATGAAAAATACCTAAAACTAAAACTAAGTAACTTAGTTTTATGGGGGTGTCTTTACTAAGAGATGCATGCCCCATTAACAATATTATTTATTCACCTACCAAAAAAAATAACCTAATATTAATACTTTGGAACAAGTCCTAACAAACCCCCCTATGATCCAAAGTTAGGTCTTTGGACACATACCAAACATTTTTCTAAATTTTTCAAATTTGATTTTGTTAAGGGGTTTTGTGAAGATGTCAACTGTCTGATCGGCAGTTGGGAAATATATTGGATAAAGATCTTTCTTTTCCACTAGCATTCATAGATAATGATATTTGACATCCATATGTTTTATTTTGGCATGAAACATAGGATTATTGGACATCTTGATTACACTTTCATTATCAATGTATAATTGTGTAAGAGCAAACTGAAAAACCTGAAGATCTTTAAGAATGACATAGGTAAACAATTAATCTAAAAGCATCCCATGCTACAATATAGTCTAATTCTATTGATGAATTTGCCACTGTATCTTGCTTCTTATAACACCATGCAATGGCAGCTGAACCCATATGCATAGTGTATCCTATGGTTGACACTCTATCATCCACACATCCACCAAAATCTGCATCACAATATCCAATAAGTTTAAAGTTCTTATTGTGGTAGTATTTAAGGCCATATGTTTTCATTCCCTAAAGTTAACAAAGTAATCATTTTTCTACATGCCAATGAATTTTTCTAGGCTCATGCATAAACTTAGATAAAATTCTAACTAAAAATGAAATATCATCCTTAGTAGTCATCAAGTATAATAAACCTCCCACCAATTGTCTATATGTGGTGCCATCAAAAAAGGCACTGCTATCATCCTTAGGAAAATTCAAATTAATTTCCATGAGAGTGATGGTAGGTTTGTAATCACTCATGCCAAACCTATTTTATAACTCAAAAATATACTTAGTTTGTGAAATGAAAATACTATACTCTTTTTGAGTTACCTATATGCCTAGATAGTAGTGAAGAAGTCCAAGATCTATAATCTCAAACCTATCTTTTAATTCCTTCTTCACATACTTGTTATGGTTTTCATCATTACCTATGATAAACAAGTCATAGACACAGAGAACAAGTATCACCATTTTCTTACCCTACACTCAAAAATAGAGAGTATCATTAGATTCACTATGATGAAAACTAATGGATTTCAAGTATGAATCCATTTTCTCATACCAAGCCTTGTGTGCCTATTTGAGCCCATACAAAGATTTTATCAATTTACATACTTTGTGTTCAGCACCCACCTATTCAAAACCCTGAGGTTATTTCATATATACTTCTTCCTATAAATCACCATTTGAAGCAAAAACTTTTAACATCTAATTGATGTACATTCCAACCATTTTGTGCTACTAATACAAGTACCATATGAATAGTGTGCCATTTGGCAGTTGGTGCAAATGTTTTCTCATAGTCATTACCTTCTTGTTGCACATATCCTTTTGCAACAAGTTTTGCCTTATGTTTATCAATGGAGCCATATGATTTATACTTAATTCTATAAACCCATTTAAATTTGATGGGTTTAACATGTGGAGGAGGATCAACTAAAACCCATGTATTATTGCTAAGTATGGCATCATACTCACATTTCATTGCTTGTTGCCAAACATGTGTAGTAGATGCCTCCTCAAAAGTGGATAGATCTAAGGAAAAAGTAGCAACAACCATAGCATAGTTTACCTTATTTTTAGAATTCCTAGGTCTTGTTAAACCAACTTCATCTACTTTCAAGTCAAAAAAATTAATTTGAGCCCATTTTTGATACTTAATCAAATTATTCAAATTAGGGACTCCAAAATTCTCATTATGTGCATCATTCAAAGGGGGACTTAGAGAATTTTCAATGATTTCTAATTCATCAACTTGTGTACTTGTAGATGAGGGAGAGGAAAGTGAAGGAATTTGAGTCTCATACAACAACTTTGAAGAGTTATCCTACTTATTCAAACCCTTATCTCTTTTTGTATTTTTCCTCTCTAATATATGAAGTTGAGAATCAATGTCTGCAATGTTCATAGTCCCAAGCTCATAAAATATTACATCTCAACTCACTATGAGTTTTCCTGTATCCTATACAAGTAAATGAAACCCCTTTTTTATCTTTAGATTAAGCATGAAAGATGAATTTTTGACTTCATGGTTCCAACTTAGTTATGTGATTAATAAGAACCAAAGAAAAACAAAGACACCCAAACACTTTCAAGTGTTTAACTTTTGGTTTAAACCCATACCATGCCTCATATGGATTTTGTCCCAAAAGTGCAACTATGGGGGACCTATTTATCAAATACACTGTAGTACCAATGGCTTCTGCCCAAAACTTATCATCAAGTTGTTTATAGTGCAACATGGCACGTGGTGTGCCCTCTAAAGTTATATTCATCCATTTAGATACTCCATTTTGTTGTGGAGTATAAGCATTACTATAGTTTTGATGAATGCCAGGTTCCTGACAATAATCTAAAAATTGATTTGAGGTATACTCACCTCCACTATCTGAACGAAGAGTGACCAAATGTGAACCTATTTCTTTTTTGACTAAGTGTAACCAATCAAAAAACTTAGCAAAAATAGTAGATTTGTTTTTCATAAAAAATACCCAAGCCATCCGAGAAAAGTCATCAATAAACAAGACAAGTATCTACAACCACCAATGGATGAATTTTTCATGTCACATGCATCACTATGAACTAATTTCAAACACCTTTTATCTCTCCAAGATGACTGTTTAGGAAAAAAATTTCAATTTTTTTGCCCAAAACACATGACTCACAAAGAATATTATCTTTGCAAAATGTGGGAAACCCATTCACCATACCATATCTCTGTAAATCCACTAAAAAGTGGATATTTAAATTTCCATAGTGGAGATACCATAACTACTATGTAGACATAGTACATGTGCCTATGTCAACAATTGTTGTAAGTTCTATAGTGGGAGGAAGTACTTTACAATGAAATCTAACCAAGTTTTCATCTTCATATCCTGTAACATTGTTTTATAATCATTTTTCATTGAATTGATGTAAATTATCCCATTTTCAAGTATAATTCGATAAACTTCCTTTTGAATAGTTACGAAATAAAGTAAGTGTTTCTTCAATGTAGACACATACAAACATCCTCCAAGTATTTTATTGACCCATTAGGAGGAAGAATTTGGATAGATCCAAGCTATAGTGGTGTATGCATAGACTTATCTATTAACGCAATTGGAGAGAGAGAAGCTTCCTTGAAAGACCAAAAGAAATCTCTCCTAAATGTCATGTGTTTGGTTGCTTCTATGTCTAAAACCCATACATCTATGAGCTCATCTCTAGCCTCATATTCAATATAATCAATGTGCCCCAAAGTAGTGAATTTAGATTCATGGGAAACATTACTAGACTCATCATAGTCATGATCAGCCTATTGAGCAGAGTTAGACTTAGTCATTTTTTGTGGCCTCTAAATTTTATCAAAAGGAATCCTACATTGTGAGGCAATGTGGCCAAATTTTCCACATCTATGACACTGAATGTCTGATCTAACTCAACCTTTACCCATATATGAGTTGTGACCACATCCTCAATCACTTATTTCATGTGAATGTGATTGGTTAGATTGTTGGTTATTTTAATGACCCCTACCTCTATTTTTATATTTGCCTCTTTTGTAACCTCGACCCCCTCTATTGTTTTGATGCCCAGATGAAGATGAACTAGGCTTTGACTCGAAAACATGGGCTTCTTTGGTTTTCTTGGATTTATTGGGTAGAGAGAGGTTATGTTGGATGAGAAACTTAGCCCAATCATCAAAGGTAATGCATGTGATCTTGTCAGAGACATGCAATATTTCAACAAAATTCATATAGGACCTAGATAGTCCTTTCAAAGCAACAGTGAGTATGAAGTCATCATCTAGTTTTCCAAACCTATCCTTAGTGTACTTAGTAGTGATATTTTTCAACTTAGACATATATTATCCCATATCCTGATCTTCATCTAATGAAAAATTAAACAACTACATGTGAATATCTATCTTCTTATGCTTAGGTTTCTTATCATACAAATTTCATAATGTTTTCCATGCAGCATGACAATGAGGATAATTTTCAATATGAACATAAGTATCATGATCACAATAGAATTTAATGAGAGTTAAGGCCTTAGACTCACACAAATTGAATACATCTAATTTAGCCTATTTTCTTGGCAATGTGGGATTTTCATTGTTGAAAATATCCCATAACTCATTAAAAACTAGTGAAGCCTCCATCAATCATTTCTAATTAGAATAATTGGAAATTATTAATCTATAACCATCTGAAAGCAAATTTTGAATCATTAGTCTGTTGAAATAAAAGAAAGTGTAATAGAGGAAACTGTGACAAAATGCAAAAGAGATGAAACAAATATCACACTCACTACACAAGACACTACTTCTATGGGTTTTTCACTTAACCTCCGCATAGAGAAAAAAAGAAACAAAAGATTTTTTTATGGGTTTTTGCACTTAACCTCACTAAAAATCAATCGATTACACCCTTATTTCACCAAATTACATCATTATTCCACCAATTACACCATTATTTCACCACAATAATGTAAAGGAAATAGAATGTAATTCCCCCTTTTTCAATTTTTAAAACAACACTATATAATAAGTATGCTCTAGAAAAATTTCAAGGCATACAAAAAGTAGATTTCAAAGGGAATATTTCTTTTACAAAAATTATATTCTAAAAAAAATTCTTCCAAAAATAAGGGATTTGAACCCTTGACCCCCTCCTTTGCAAGCTTCTCACAAAATAACTTTAACCAATTACTCTAAGAGCACTTTGAGAATATAATACTCAAAAAATTGTACTTATGCTAGATTTTGTCTATGAGGGAAAATAAAAAACAATTTACATGTATGTAAATAAATCCAAGATTTTTTCCCTTTTTAATCTTCTCAGTCAAGCTTTCTCACATGGGACCCATCTAATGCAAATTTTTGATATCCAAAACTTTAGAAACATAGGAAAAAATATTTGTCAATTTATTGCAGCACCATTTTTCCCTGGGACACCATGACAGCTCTTGGAAATTTTATATGCACCTGTTCTCACTCCTAAAGGCCATACAAATCCATACAGGTAGTGTAAAACTAATTTTGACTGAGTTTTACCAAATTTTTTGAGGTATTATTTGCTAAAAATAGCTTGAAATTGTAGCCAGGGCATTGGAAGGCCGTACCATTTTTTTTACAAATCCAAAAAAATGCTAGATTTTCCTATTGAGGATTTAAAACAAGGGTTTTAACTAGATCTACAAGTGTTTTTGGATTAAAAATGCTGATAATGAATGCAATAAACAATGGTAGCCATGGATGAAAAATACAGAGGTTTTTAAAATGGAAATAGGCCATACAAGTTTGTTTTTGCAAAAAAATAATGCATTTAATAGCATTTAAATGCTAAGAAATTCATTTTTAATGCCGAATGAGGATTTTGAACACAATTTAATGGAGTATAAATGGCCAAAATGATCAGATGGTGGTATATAAGAAATACACAGGCTGAAATGTAAAAATATTTGAAAAATTAAAAAAAATTAATAATTTTTCAAACTTTTGACATTACATTTAAACCAATAAAATATTTTCATTATATGGCATACCTTATTTCACACCATTTGATTTCTCATGAATTTAGTTTTTCACCTTGCATTCCTTTGAATTCACCAATGCTCCCAAAATTCACTGTGCTGGACAAAACCAAGCTCTGATACCACTGATAACTCCTTTAACAAATAATTTAAACCTTGTCCCCACTTAGTGTGAGTGCACAAGTATTTTATTAATTTTCAAAAAAAAAAGTACATAAGGGTATCTTTACTCCGTTAGCCATTTTACATTGCAAACATGGATTATGTAGATTTTACCCATGACCAGTAAAACTAACTAAGCCTATAACCAACTATTTATGGGAAATCAACCCGTAAGGTAGTTCCAATTAATAAACACAAAACATGAAAACTACCTAAAACTAAAACTAAGTAACTTTATTTTATGGGGGTGTCCTTACTAAAAGATGGATGCCCCATTAACAATATTATTTATTAACCTACCAAAAAAACTAACCTAATGTTAAGACTCTGGAATAAGTCCTAACAATTTATAGTTTTTTCTTCACCTTTGCTCTAATGCATTTAGATCTAGGTCATGGACTATCACTCCATGGGAAATGGTAAAACCCTAGTCCTCCATCTTCATAGTGGATTTGGATAAAAATGGGTTAGTGTTCACATGGTGTGAATTTGAAACCAAATTCCCCACTATCAATGGGTAATGACTACATAGAAATTACTCTAAAATAAATCCCTTGACTCATGTAGTTCTCCCCTACATGTTGGCTTTTGTGTGAATCATGCAAGATGTGGAAAGTAGGTACAATAATTACCTATGTTATAACTTGTAAAATTGGGCTCTTGGGCCACTCCTTTAGTATTTCATACCTAGAAATGTGTTTTACCTATGACTAGTATGGAAATAGGGAAGCTTTGTTCAATTGAATTCTTGATAGAGTGCTTTTGATAAGCTACCTTTGTCCTTTTAGTATTTTTGTAGTTGAAGAATTAATGAGGGTTGATCTTGTATTTATATCAATCCTTTTGGATAAATAAATCTCATTAAATCACATAATAATACTATTAATATACATTTAATT
>JARHVA010007761.1:487500-525000 GCA_037957365.1 Torreya grandis | reverse complement strand
TTTTTGGGTCTATGAAGTTCATTTCATCAATAATAATGTATTCCATGTATCTCATTTTTTATTAACAAATAGATAATGCTTGTCCCTCCATTTATTTCATTTATTTGATAAGAATTCAAATGCTTGAAGGTATAGTTGATGCATTTATATTGAGTACTACCACACTTGTAAGATCAAAAAGAATTAGGGGAGATGATATTTTTACTATGAGTACATGTAGTTCATGTTTAATTTTACCAACCAAATATAATTACCTATACCAATTATTCCTTGAATAATCATCTTAAGTGTTGGATCCTACTTTTTTATTATAATTGTAAAGGAAACTAGTTGTTTATCATACAAATCATTTGAAAAGGGTTGGATTGGTCATTCACTATGTATGAGTTTTTTGTTATGGTGTGTTTGTTTATTAAAACATTGGTATGGTCCCAAATGAGTATTTTGTTGAGATCATGAAGACCAAGCATGTAGATCTTAATTATTGGTTTGATGCATGATGGGTGCATGAGGGAAAACATTTTACATTATTGAAGCTCCATTTAAATTTATCATTCTTCATGTATGTCAATATCACCATTATATGTTTCAATGTTGGTGTAATAACCCTTTTCTGATGAACCAAAATGTGACTTGATTTTTTTTCATAATTATCACCATTCATAATGACAAAATATAACATTAACTAATCACATTTGATGATGTTAAATGATTTACCTACTTAATTCATTTTAAATCACATCAATACCCATGAGACCTATGGGTTATGTCCCAAAAACCACATCTCTTAACCTAAATAAATCAATTAGAATAGCTCATGACTTTAGATGCTTTCACTATCAAACTAATTTATCCCCTCAACCATCACTCTTGGTTTCATAACTAAAGGTACCTACTAAGTAGGTTTACCAATCAGGGTCATTCATATTCTTGATTTAACCCACAAAGGTATTCCTTCCTAAAATCCATCCCACTAACATGAAATGTCTCTTATCTCTATTTTAGAGGTAAACTAACCATCTTCATCTAATCCATTAACTATTTCTATTTTGGGTGATGCTACTAGGTAGATGTAAGACATAATGTCACCTTCATGAGATATCATCCTTAGTTATTTTAAAATGAATAAAATTATTATGGAAACTATATGTATAAGGTTTAATGGTAGTTCAGGGTAGTTTTTCATGTTTAAGGTGAAAGGTAGGTAACAACATGACATTTATTTCCAATTTATACATGTACAACATAATATTAGGGTTAGGTATCATTTCAGTTAAGTCTTAAATGATCTTCAAAAAAATAGATATAATGCATACCTCTTATACTCAAAAGATATATACCCATTAGGTAAATTAATGTATGGGAACAAGGGACCATGTTATTATGATAACTGATAAAAATTACTATTTATCACTTGAAACTGAGATGAAATGAGAATGCCATTTAAGGTCTATCTTTTACATCATATTAATTAGTCCATAAGTACACAATAGTCATAATTCAATATTATCAATATTGTACTTGTTACTTCAATAAAATACAAACTATATTTATAATCATGGTACCCAAAACTTCATAACCAAGTTTGAAAACATAGTAAATCCTTAATCCCATATGATCTCCACTATGGGTTTAGTTCTATGCACCATAACATACTCTAATGGTTTACTACCTAATATTTGGATCAAGTATGATTGGATTATAAGTCTAAATACATTATTGAAACACATATCATAAATTAGCTTTAATTTCTTTAAGTATCACTCAACATAATATCTAGGGTAAGTCCTCACCCCATGGAATATGAGATTATATATAGACCTCCTAATCTAATGGTGTATCAGATAAGATAGATGTATTTATCTATTTGTTTATCTATAATATATTTATATAACTTAGGTGGAGTATACAAAGTTGACCTTACATTTTTATCATAAAATATCTCACTAAAATATTAAATACATAGTATCAAGGTAGAGCATCTCCTTATGGAATGTACTCAACATATGTATACTATCCACCAAGTACAATATCTAGAGTGGTTAGAGTTCCATAAGGCATGGTCCTAGATATGAAAAGGATTTGATATCATAACCCAAAACGTATATCAATGAGTTCAAATCCCTTCCTAACTTGATTTAAATTATTGTTACTCTTAATTATTTACATAAAAAACTAGGCATTGTAGACATCTAATTCCTAACACCATTGTGTTTGAAATTGTCAATCTTACTCAGAATTTGTGAAAATGCACAAATTAGGACAAAGTCACTTAAACACACTAATGGTTTAAGCTTATCATATACAAGTGTCGATTTTGGCTAATGTATCCCTAAATAGGGAAAAACATTTTATGTTATTATTAACTTTGATTAAACCATTTCAATTCAAAATGATGAAAACACATTTTGGTGCTCTACATCACTCTTTTCTTCTAATTTGGAATCACACATCATGTGTATGCATTATTTTGTGTTGACAACATCCTAAATGGGACAATAGTTCGTATGTAAATAACATTACCTTATAATTCCTCTCTAGTCAAACAATAACTCAATAATATGACATTTTGGCTAATTTAATTAGTGAACTACACCAATTTCCAAAGAATTACACTAAAAGTGATTAATATTACATAGTAAAATTAGACCAAATTAAGAGCTTAAGTAAGAATTCAATGGAAGTTATTGAATATTTATTTATTGGAAATTGATTCTTATTAACTACATCATTATGTGAGGTCATTTTTGGGGTGTCATCCATAAGCAATAAATGCAACAAATATCAAGATTATGACTTCCTATGACTATTTAGTGCCCCTTATTCACAAATCATTATGATAATATTTATGGATTTTATTTACATAATTGTATTAATTCATTGCCACATATCTTGATCTTGAGATGGATTGTCATGGTTGATCTTGATCATCATAGAAAATCTATAAATAAGAGGCATCTCACTCATATTTTTAATATTAATTTACGTAAACTAATAATGCAAGATTCACTCCACAACCTTTATTTGTGTTGATTGTAATGCTTTATTTTCAATATAAAATAACTTCATTGATATGCATATTAGTGATTTCATATCATGATCCTAGATTATACATGGTGATAATTGAGATGATGGAGGAGCTTAGCATCAATTGTTGACAAAGATAAGAACACCAAATAAAGGTGAAAAACACATTTTGATCCACTTATTAATGGTGAGATGCTCTTAGGAAAGTAAAGTATGTTTGTTTTCTTTCATTGAGTTCTTAATTGTCATTTTCGCACCTCGTCCAATATGTTAGCCTAGATTGTTAGTTCATTATCCATTTCTTGTATTTTTCATGACTAATGATTGATATAACCATCTTTGTAATGCATCTCTACATTATAGCACAACCGGTGGGACAATGCATCCCTCTCAAGTAATGAATACATTTTATCAATCTTAAATTTCTTTGAAATTCTTTAAAAATACGTAACAAGCAATTTTTATGATCATTTTCCCATGTTTTAAACATTTGTTGTCCATACATAGGTCACATAGTGATCGAAATTAGTTTTAGGTGAATGGCATGAATTAGGTTGTAGGTTAAAATATGCCTTAAAAAATTGCATTATAGAGCTTTTTTCAAGTTTATAGGGTCAAAATTGAGTTTATAAGTCTATGGTCTAAAATTATTACTGATTCAAAAGTTTTATTTTCGAGATTTTATCCTAACATTATGCTAATAAGGTTTTTTTATCAAAAACATTTCATGCTAACATTATGTAACATTTGGTTGGCATCAGCCTTGTAGTAATTGACATCGATCAAAAATGACCAATGTTGGTCTCTATGTGTAAAAAATAGAGAACTCAAGAGCAAGAAATCCAAACTTGTTTGTTTCATTAGAAATTGTGCTTCAAAGCTAAATAAGACTCTATTTTTAATTCTAGAACCCATGAGGAAAATTGGTTAATTTGAGCATAATTAAGTATAGAACCTTCTCTTTGGTGTTTAAAATGAATTTAGATGGTTTATTCAATTATTTTGTGAATATTTTTCAATTTTGTTTGCAAACTAAGGCCAAGGGGCCAAGAATTTCACTTAACATTTTGACTTGGTATTATAAAGCTCAACATTCCCTCAAATTTCAAAAAATTTAAAGTGTTTTTTTATGTAAATCATCTATCACTTACTTGTTATATTGTTTAAGAAAAAAAAATTTGTTCATGTATGCTCTGCCCCCATACCCTATAAGGAACTCAGGTGACCAAAAGTGATTTTTCATTATAATTGTACCTTTGTCTAAGGTGTGAAAATAGATTTTTCTAGGCTCTCTGCTAAACTTGTATGGTTTAGGTGATCTAAAAATAACCTCTAAATCCTTTTCACTTAGATAATTTTATTTCATGTAATTGGCTTGTGGAGGGGAGATCATTGCCTTTTCATTATTTATTTAGGGAAGATTTGAACAAGGCCTTAATCTCCTAGCATTGACTTCAACCCCTCTTGATGGGTGTATATAAATTGGAACCTCCCCATTGGGATGATGATTTTAGTGGTTAAACCATATCCTTTAGTGGCAATCTAACTCAGAATGTATGATCGATAAGGACATTACATTACACTAAGTAATTGACAAATGTAGTGGTTATGAAAAGGATAAAACCTTTTCACAACAAGCCAATTGACATGGATCAGATTGACCTATTGCATCCCTTGTTTTATCCACACTTGAGACCATCTAGATAGTCCTAAATTATAATTTTTAGATAACCCCACTTGCCATGGAGTATTATTGATTTAGGGTGCATCCACAAGTTCATGTCACTATATTGTCTCTTGGGAGAAGGGAGGTATAAAATACCCTACCAATTAATGTGATTTTATTTTAGATGAACAATTTAATTCCTCCGAATTGCACATATAAATATGGATTTTAACAATATAAATCAACCTTGTTAGTTTATGGATTATGATGATTTACTTAGTTGTATTTGGTTTATTAGTATTTACTTACTTGGTCATTGATTTTAGTCAAAAATTGATTGTAAATAAACCTCATAACCAAACACATTGTCCACCATTTCTTGAACAAAGAGGAATTTAGTTGGTCAAATCTAAATCATCATTGCCTTGTTCAAATCCTCATCTCAAATTTTGTGTATGCCATATCTAATTAGTGTAGTTATATTGCCCATTTGAGTCTAAACCAATTTACAAAATATTTAAATACTTTATTGATAATTCAACACCTTTATAAGTTGTAGGTTAATGTCTAATTAAATTTTCCATCTACACTTAACTTGAGTTAACTTAGGATCAATTTCCCTTTTGGATTGAAGGCTATTTATAGACTCATCATCATTTGGTCATTGTGAACTTAGGTCATCAAGTGTATGGATCACACTCTAAGCTCTAGAAAACATCTTATTATACCTCCTATTACCATGTGGTGGTGTTTTCTTACCCATTTGGTTCTATTTTTATACTTAGGAATTATTTAATGTTTTCACATCTTGAGTTTATTGATTCCCATTATCACCTTCCTAATCTAAAGGGATTTTTTTTAGTTTTCTAGTAGCAACTAATCAAAGTTGAAATATATTTTATGGTATCGATGTATCTCAAAAATTTACATTTTACTGCATTAGTTTATATTCTAGGTTTTTAAGTTATCATACCCTCTTCTAATTTATATTATTTCATCCCTACCCAATGTTGAGTAATTTTGTGAACACATTCTTATAATTTTGTGTGCTATGATGCCACCCTCTTTTTTATTATAGTCTCTTTGGTACCTTGTCACTTGTTTAGAAAAGATAAAAACACATTCCATTTTTAAATATTTAAAAAATATTTCCAAAATCTTTCCAAATGTAGGGAATAAATATTCTAGACATTATTCAAAAGTACATTCATTGTGGGGTCTCTTACATCCCTAGTTATGAGGAGGAGCATTATTATGATGGTCAAGACAATATATAGTACTTGAGGATATTTATATCATTGTAGGTCCAAAGGAATAATTTTTAGAGTATAAACCCCAAGAGGATAAAGATGAAACGCTTTTGAGCTTGATTGAATCTGGTGCTAGACTACCCTCATATTTTCCTATGGAATAATTGAATACTTTGGTTAGAGAATGAGAGAAAAAATGAAAATAACCCTTTGAATTTTTTTTTGAAACAAACATACATTCTTATAGTGAAGGAAAGGAAATACTCATAGAATCAAAACCTATTGATCAAGATCTTATCACCAAGATTAAGAATATAAGTCAATGATATGCAGACCAACTTATTCAAACTTGATAGACTATTTAGATTATGTTAATCCACAATGATGCTTACAAGAAACAAGTGAATATGGTTTAATTAACAAAAAAACTAGTTGAGAACATAATGATGATGGTTCAATATGTCTCAATCAAACAACCCAAATCTAAGAGGTTCCACAACATACTCCACTAGACATGGAACATACCTTTTTAATCATTAAGAACCTCTTATTGCTTCACAAAATCAAAGACTAAAACATTCACTACACATTCAAGAAATCATAAAAAATAATTTGGATAGTTCTTCTCAACTAACATATGCATTCCCAAATAGACCATGGACTCCCCAAAATCAATAGAACATTGGTTACTCAAGGCAACCAATTTTAGGGTATGTTAAGCAACCCACAAATTAGTGGCTCACTTACTCAAATTAGGGAGTGAAGAAAAACAAGTCACATATCATAGGATGTATATCCATAATAAATACATGCAAAAATAGGGGCACATACCACCCCAATAGAATTATGTTCTACCCATAAATGCAACAAACATGCAAGAGTAGAACTCTATGAAAGAGATTGTGTCATGATTGAATATGAATAACAGAGTTAAGAAGTATAAATTTAATGAGATATGTCCATATCCACTTGATTTGTATACTCTCCAAGTCCCCTTTCCATATCATTTTGAGGCACTTAAATTTGACAAATACAAAGGAAAGGGTGACCCTCATGGACACATTCAGGCATTCTTTGTGTTATGATAAGAGGTTGCCCATAGAAGCATTTTTTGCTTCATTTGTTTTCATAAAGTTTAGCAAGACAAGTTATAGATTGGCTACATAAGTCACCTAAGGTATTAGTTGTGGATTGGAATGACTTATCTAAAAATTTCATCAACCATTTCTCATAAAACATTGAGCATGAATTGATCATTATTGACTTATGCAAAGCCAAACAACATGATGGAGAAAGCTTCACTACATATCTATAGAGGTGGAGAGCATTAACAGGTTGTTTTCAACATAATTTTCTAGACAAATAGTTGGTAGAGATTTGTGCATCCTAAAGTCATGCATACTATATGTCTTGCTTGTGCTAACTCATTTAAAAAATTCATTGAAAAAGGGGTACATATTAAGAAAGATCTTATTGCTAAGGGCCTTGACAATATTTTTGTACAGGGATAACCATAAAATCAAACCCAATCATTAATTTAAATGATTATACAAGAGAAACCTAAAGGTTTCAACAAGAACAAGAATGTGGTATGGAATGAAGTAACTGAAGAAAGACACATAAAAATGGTGTAGGCCCGATCATCCCCAAATGTAAAATTAGATCCCCCTAATCCACCACCTAATTTTCAAAAACAACCTCATTGAAGGACATTCCACAATCAATTCATAGTCTTTAGCAAATTTGGAGAACTAATTGAGATAGTGTTTCAAAATTTCATAGCAACTAACTTGATTATATGACTAGTACCAAGCCCATTTCCTCAATATCAACCAAAACCAGATTGGTACAAGAATAATGAATGGTGCAACTTCCATCATGTTATTGGTCATTATGTTTATCATTATGTCTGATTATAGTACCTTATTGAATTTGAGATCAAGCTTGCCCCATAAGACTCTAATTAGGATATGGTAATCTATGAAGATCCATTTCCTCAACATAATAAAAAACCACCAAGGAACCAATAGAACCAAGGATAGAATTAGTGGTAGAATCAAAACTAGCATCAAGATCAAAATTATAATTAGCACAATTATAATTAGGATCATAATACCCATGATAACAACTTGGGTTACAAAAACATGCCTTAGAATTATAAAAACACTATGGGGTGCATTTCAGTAACCCACTTTACCACCTTTACTATCAAATCCCATGAACCATTTCATACTCCTAGCAGTACTAAACCAAATATTATAGGGCCAATACCCTCTCCCTCTAGTAACACCACATTGAGTTCACATAATTCTATTATAACTCCATTTTCATGGGTTATTATTTATGGACAACATCCTTCTTCTAACTACAATGGCTTCTTATTGACTTGATATTGATCCAATACAACTACACACTCATGAGTCACCCTCTAAGGCCCTCCACCTTCATATTTTGATTATAATGGCTCCTTTCCACCTCTAGGTTAGATAATTGTAACTAGATGCTCATGATTCACTCTTCAAGGCCCTTTACCCTCTTATTCAATAGAACCCAACATGAATATTATGCCTTCATATTCAAATCCTAATACTATGCCAACCAAGGCCAAGTCATCTTGTCCTAATGTTGAGAAGCCTTATAATATATCAGACCAACTGAGAAAAACCCTTAGAAATATTTCCATTTTGGATCTCTTGTCTACATTTGAAGTCCATGAAATATTTTGAATAACATTTTACAAGAATCAATTATTCTCAAAGATATAAATCCTAAATAGTTCCAAATACTAGTGGGACACTTATCTTCATTTTGATAACTTACATTTGATCAAAAAACATGTCCACCCTAGGTCCAAATCATAATAACCCATTAAATATTAAGGTATTCATTAAAAACCATAAGATCAAGTGAGTTATTTTTTATAATGGTTCAGGGCTAAACATAATATCTCTCAAACTAGTATTGACTTGGGATACACTATGAAGGGCATCTAGCCAAAGACAATCACCATAAAGGCTTATGATAATGCTGAGAGGGAGGCTTAAGATAAAATTTATTTATCTATCATTGTTGGGTATATTTCCCATCACATTATATGGCTATTAAACTACCATATAACATACTTCTTATTTATCCTTAGATCCATGAAGTATAGGCCATTCCATCCACCTTACACTAGTGCTTTAAGTTTCCCCATGATGGGATCGAGGTTATTATTCTCACTAATAAATAGATTTAACAATATTGAAAACATCTAGAGGTTGAGTCCTAAAATTATAACTATTGTCCTAGTTCTAAATTTGTTGCAAATAATAATGAGATAGTTTCACATCCACATCCACCTAATTATATCAACCATAGTGACCTCACTTCCACTTCAGCTGATTTATTTCCTATAGCTCTTGGAGAATAGGTTTTGATAAAATACATGGGCATTTACATGTACCATCTTAAGAACACCTTCCATGTTGAAAAGTTGTTAGAGTCTCCTAAAACATTTGGTAAACCCAAACCTTCTAAAAGATTAAACAAACCCAACTTGATCTAGAAATAGAAGAACTAATAGTGGAAACGCATATGGTATTTGTGCCCACTACTTTGCCAAAACAAGATCAAGAGGTTTTCATAAAAGGAGACTAGTTATATTTTGATGATATTGTTGATTGCTTTTAAAATCCAAAATATCTTATCCATAATCAAATCTTAGACAAATTTGATTATATAAGAAAAAGACTTGGCCCACTAGCCCAAGGAATCTTGAAACCTTTATCAACTAGAGTACCTAATTTAAATCATGGTCTCCAATTTATACCATATGGGGATGACCTCATGACTTTTGATAGTTATTCTTCTTAATCAATTAGAGACAAGACTCATAGCAGTGATGTAGCACCCCAGTATAGCCTTTTTAATGAGCTTGATAACTTATATTTATTTGATTCTAATGCCATTGTGACCTTAAAACCTATTATTTGTATTGGATTTTCCATTATTGAAGTAGGACCTCATTTTTCCCTATGCCTTTGCCATACTAAACTCATTAATTGGGACTAGTAATGTTTGGTCATATTCCTCTATGAGTTTCAAAAATAAGAATCAATTGTAAAATACATGGGACTAAGATATGGATTTCCCATTGGTGATCACAAATAAGGATTTCATTTCTCATTAGATCCATCTACTTACTTTATAGATTAGGAAAACTTCCTTGGTCATAATAAAGATAAAACATCAATATCTTTGGTTGAAAACCTCTTTGAAGAACTTGTTGATCATGGAAAAAGTAAAGATAAATGCAAACCCTTGAATGAAATTTCAAATGCTCTTGGATGGGAAAGTTTTCCCATCCCTCAAGATGTAGATGGTTCATCAATTCCTAGCTCTATATCTAGGACAAACATTTCTTTAGAATAATATAAAATGTTTGAACATCTTTCTCTTGAGAACATAGTTGAAGTGAATCTGAGAACACAAAATTATACCAAAATTATTTATCTTGGAACTTCCCATACTGAAGCATAACATGAACTCATTATATCCATTTTTATGGATTTCATTGACATTTTTTCATGGACATACTCAGACATGTCAGACTTATACCCACACTTGGTAGTACAATGATTTGTTGTTCATCTAGATGCCAAACTAGTTAATAAAAATTGAGAAAGATGCATCTATGCATCACCCTCTTTAAATTGAAAAAATTATTATGACCGGGCTACATCACACTAATAGACTATTTTGAATGGATATCAAACATATTTCTAGTTAGTAATAAGCCACAAGGTATATGTCTTTGTACAAATTTTAGATATATTAACAAATCATGCCCAAAAGTTGATTTTCCTCTTCCCACCATCAACATGGTCATTGATTTTACTATTGGGTACGAGATTTTATTCCTCATGGATGGGTTTTTTGGATACAATTAGATCAAGATTGCCTAAGAATATCCACACAATACTATGTTCACCACTCCATGTGGAATTTCTTTTTACCAAGTCATCAAATTTGGATTGAAAAACACTAGCACCATGTATTACCTTGGCATGACTAGCATCTTCCATGACATGATGCATGATATTGTTGAGTACTACGTTGATGACATATTATCAAAATCAAGAATGTCCTTGATAGTCTTTGTGAATATAAATTATGCCTGAATCCTAATAAGTGTGTCTTTAGAGTCACTTTAGGGAAATTATTAGGGTTAATTATATTACAAAGAGGAATTGAATTTGACCCTACTAAGGTCAAGGATATTTTTGAAATGCCTTCACCTTCAAATTTTAAATAACTCTGAAACCTATAAAGAAAGATTTAGTCTATCCATAGGTTCATTTCTCAATTGATAGACAAGTTCCACCTATTTGCCCATCTCTTGAATAATGGGATCACATTACAATGAAATGAAAATTGACATTTATCATTTGTGAATCTCAAAACATATTTGGCCAAGCCACTAGTTTTGAGACTACCAACACCTAGACAACCACTTCTTCTTTACATATCTGCAAGTAAGCATGCACTAGGGGTATTTTTGGCCCAACATGATGACCAAGGTAAATAATATGTAGTCTATTAGTTAAGCAACACACTAGTGGCTTGTGAACATAAGTATACACCTATTGAGAAGGTGAATTTACTTATGATGTTTTCTTCCCAAAAGTTGTGGCATTATATGCTAAAAAATAAAATAATTATAATGGCTAAAGTGGATCCTCTGAAATTTTTATTATCCAAAAAAACTCTCACAGGATGTATAACTAAGTGGGTGGTGTTCCTCAATGAATTTGATATTGAGTATTAGAATCAAAAAACTATTAAGGATCAAGTTATTAGTTTTCAACTTGAATAAGCCCTATTATAGACACATAACCACTTAGATTTGACTTTCTAGATGATTCTATCATGATAGTGGAAGAAGTGCAACATGAACATGAACAATAGAAGCTATCTTTTTATGTTTACTTCACTTCTCATGGATTTGGAGCTGTCATATTTTTGATTTCATCACAAGGGGATTTGATTCCCAAACCATTCCACATTAATATTAATTTATACCAATAATACATCCGAGTATGAGGCACTTGTTTTAAGACTGCATTTTATTATACAATGGGATATTTAACACTTAATGGTATATGGTGATTCCCAATTGATTATCAATCAAACCACTAATTATTATCAAACTATAGATGAAAAACTTGTTTCCTATAATAAAATTGTGGATAATCTAAAAGTTCATTGTAAATCTCTATTGTTTGAACAAGTACTAAGGGTTAATAATCGATCTATCAATACAATGGCAATAACTAGGTCAATGATATCAATAGATAGTGGTACAAAAGAGCATCAATTTTTTATTGAAAATATTCTATATCCTACACATAGTATGACAAATTTATAAATGTTATGGGCCATTTTTGGTCCCAATCCCCCACCTGAACTACCTTGGTTCTAATATTTTTATAATTATTTCCATAATCATGTTTTTCCACTTGACTTATCCAATAATTGATAGAAACTATTCCATCACTATCTAGACCATTATACCCTCCTTTGAAACACACTTTATCAAAAGGGCCATGATGGAATGTTACTTCATTTCTTATCTTCAAGGGAATCCAAGCTAGCGCTAGAGGAGGTTCATGAAGGAATGTGTGGGGCCCATACCAATAGTGTAGTCTTAGCTAAAAATATCCTCAAAATAGGTTATTATTGGCCAAAAATGGATAGATATGTTTGAAATTATGTGAGGAAGTGTGTTCCTTGTTAGAGATATGGAAATTAAATACATGCACCTTCCATACCACTACATTCAATCACAATACCATGGTTATTTTCTAGTTGGGGCCTTGATCTCATCGATAAAATAAATCCTACATCTTTAGATGGCCATAAAGACATTTTAAATACCCCTAAGTATTTTACTAAGTGGATTAAGGACATTCATCTCACTTACATTACCAATAATTAGATAGAAATATTCATTCATTACCATATCATATATTGATATGGCATCCCAACACAACTTATATCTGATAATGGTGGATCATTTGTAAATAGAGATGTAAAATACCTTTATGAAAAATTCAAAATTAACCAAAAGAAATCCACACCATATATCTCAAAATAAATGTATAATATGAGGCATCACACAAGACCATTGTAGCCATTTTAAATAATATTGTCAATGTTGCTAGTCATAATTGGCACTTGAAAATATTTCCTTTCTTTTGGGCTTATAGAACTAGTCATCGAACACCTATATGATCCACTTCATACTCTCTTATTTATGGTATAGAAGCTATTATACTAAATGAGATCAAGTTTTCTTCACTAAAAATATCTTTGGAGCATATTGAAGATGACAAATAAGATAGAGTCTCAAGGTTGCAATAACTAGAACTCTCGATTCTAAGTTTTTGGATTCCCTAGAAAACTTATAATCCTATTAGAATAGACTATGTAAAATCTACAATAAATTTATTCTCCCTCAAGAGTTTGAGATTGGTGATTTGGTCTTGAAAGAGAACTATAATAACATAAATGATAAATGCAATAAAAAATGTAAATTCAAACCTATTTTTTTGGGACCATATGTTATCATGATAAACTATGGATTAGGGGCATATCTACTAGCTACTATAAATGGTGAAGAGATTCTAGATCCCATGAATATTGTGCACATTAATAGGTTTTATGATTGATAGTTATTGACTAATTTTTGGCCCTTTAGGCCGAAATTGGGCACCCCTATTTGTAAGAAATTATCTAAGTCTATATCTTTTGCTAGGTCCAATACTTAGTTTTTATTTGAAAGAAGTATTCTATGTCAAATACCCAACAAATGTATAAGTCTATTGCTTCCAAAAAATTCATTTTACTCTTTTATAAGCCTTTGCCTAATTATTTCAGGCTTTTTGATTAAATTTTTTCCTTAGGTATATTTATTTTAGGCTTTTCATTTGATGGAATTCCTTCGTAAAAATTGCCTAAGATAACTTTTCCAAAGGGTACGTTCCACTTTACTGAAGGGTATCTTTCTCACAATAAATGGTCCATTTCAATTTCATAGAAGTTAGTTTGAAAATTCTTTGAAGGGTACTTTCATTTTTCTGAAGGATACTTTGCAATATTTTTGAATGGTACATTTTCAACTTTCCCAAAGGGCATTTTATTTGGAAAGTGGACACTTGCATTTCTTCTAAAAGAACACTTACAATTTTTTTAAAGGACACTTGCCTTTCTGAAGAGATCTTTTCAAAAAATAATAAATAAATAATTGTTTTAAATATTTTGTCCAAAAAAAAATTCTGACAGTCCATAACAATTTTTTTGAAGGCCATTACAGAATGACAACATAGATTTTGTTATTTTCCATGTCAAGAAATAGGACGTGATTGATCCTTGTTGAATTAAATCTAGCTTTTCTCAAAATTATTTGATTAGATAGATAATTGTTTCTTTATTCTACTTCACTATTCTAATATTTGAGCTTGATGTAGACTTACAAAATGGTTATAACTCATTTATTTCATTTGCACTAATCCTAGATTTTATCCCCTAATTGAAAAATGAATTTATATTTTATTCCTATTCAAGCTCCACTTATTATTTTTAGGATATAAATGTTGAGTGAAGAGAATATTCAAATAGAAAATGGTGGGCAACTCAAAAAGAAAAGGGCATCTTCAATATTCTGAATGGCCACTTATAACTTTTCTAAAGGCAATTCAACTTTTCCAAAGGATATTTTCTTTAGAAAGTGAACAATTTCAACTTTCCCAATGGGCATTTCATCTATCCTGAAGGGATGTTTTCAGAATCATAAATATTATTTACATGGGAGAGTGGATGATTTCAAAAATTTGAAGGGTCTTTTCCTTTCAGAAGAGACACAATTTTTCCAAAGGGTTAGTTGCAAGAATCTGAAGGGTATGTTTCCTTTTAAAAAGGGTATTTATCCCTTTTATGAAAGGGTCATTTCAAAGAAAAAAAAAGGACCAAATACAAAGTATGAAGGAATTCTTTTGGAGAAATTGTCTAAGGAATTCTTTTTAAAAACTTGAAAATGTGCCAAAGTCCAAATATTTTTTAACATTTTCTTTGATACAAAGAAAACATGATTTCTTTCAGATTTTTTGTCCACAAAAATTGTTTAAGGCATAAAGGATCAAGCAAAAAACTAAAAGGAAAGAACAAAGGAAATAAAAGACCCAAATAAATTATTTCAAGAAAAGTGTTGAGACAAGAAGGCTGAGGAAGTAAAAGTTCAAAGAAATACCTACAAGGTGATGACCCATAGAACATCAATTTTAGACTGTGAAAACTAGCCATTAGATTTTAAAATAATGGATCATCAGGAACCTAAAGGTGAATATGAGAGGTAACATGTGGCAATTATAATTAAGGAATTTTTTTTAATTGTAACTTATTCAATTATAGTTGTTTCAATTGTAGCTAAGGCTTTGGCTTAGTTGTAACTCATTGTAACTGATCCATTCAGTGACATGGCATAGCTCACCCACTTCTCTTCCATGCAAATGCAACTGATCCATTCAAGATGACACATGTCTTAGTGACCCTTGGACTTCTTTTCATATCTCTACCTCTCAAATATATATATATATATATATATATATATATATATATATATATATATATATATATATATATATATATATATATATATATATATATATATATATATATATATATATATATATATATACATCCTCTTGGCTCATTTTACATCCTTCATTGGTTATTGGGAAAACTCTAGCTAGATTTGTACTCGAAGAACTCTTGAAGAGATATACAAGTGTGATAGTCTCTCATATGTTGTAATATTTAGTAATGATGGAATCATGTTGGTCTATTCTAGTGATGGATTATCTTTTTTAGCTTGTACTCTTGATGGTCTACCAATTTGTAGAAAGAAGATTGTTGCAGGTGTTTTCTAGTATTATTTTCTAA
Source organism: Torreya grandis (assembly GCA_037957365.1). Taxonomy (NCBI): domain Eukaryota; kingdom Viridiplantae; phylum Streptophyta; class Pinopsida; order Cupressales; family Taxaceae; genus Torreya; species Torreya grandis. Next base: position 509,076 of record JARHVA010007761.1, on the reverse strand, counting down.
GTGTAGATATATCTTAGAAGTGATTTATGATTGTATATTTATTTGGATTATTCATTTAATTTTAAGAATCATATACCTTCTTCAATATAGCATATGAAATAATGATGTAGCAATGGTTCTTGAGTTCTGAGTTTAATGCAAGAAAACACCTTGTTTTATCTTTAAAGAAGTGGTTTCAGTCAATTGGGAGGATATCAAATATTGGTACATCACCATTTATTTTATTATTTATTTTCATGAACTCTTTTCATACATAATTGATAGATTAGATAGAGAATTAAAGGTGCATCAAGGGGAGCTAAGCCCTAATCTAAAAATTCATCTTAACAAAAATGTCACCCATAGCAAGAGAAATGATTCCATTTTTTTGCATGGATGAGGAGAGTTGAGAATCTCTTCAAGGGTTCAAATCCAATTGTCAATAATTTTTGGCATGCCCAGTGGGATCTTTAAGTCCTACAAGATTATTGAAGATTGGTGTTGGTCTTAGCATTGTTGAACAGAAAGAAAGTTCTACATTTAGTACCTAGTGACTCCATTGAAGAATTTAAGTCTTTAGTTGATGATCAATCCTAGTTTCCATGCCAAAGGTGATCACTATGTCTATTATTGAGGGTTTACCCTTTGAGTTTGTGGAATTACATCCATATCCTACCAAAAGGTTTAAGTTTGTCAATACTTATCCTTATAAAAGAAATTTTGTGTTTAAATATTCCAAGTTCATGTTATATTCCATTCATAATACTTATAGTGATCATTATAAAATGGATATAATATAACCTTTTGTTCCTTTCACTAGGGCATCTCCCTTGCATCTTGCCTAATATGATCATATTTTGGGACATGCTCTAAAAAGTGTCCCATCTTTTAATAGAGATGGTCCAATTACTACTATTAAGCACATCAAGAATATAACAAACTTTTTTAATATCTATAATATTTCCAATTAAAATTTAGTTATTATGTTTTTGGCCTTGTATTTCAAAGGAAAATTCTTGGACTGGTATGAGACCCTAGTTGTAAATTCTTTTGGCTCATGGGATGAGTTAGGGACTCTATTGATTGATAGGTTTAGGGAAAAGAGTGATAACTTATCTTTAGCTAAGAAATTTACCACAATAAAGATGGAACCACATTAATTCATGAAATATTTCAATTTTATGTTCTTAAAAACTTGGGATAGAATCCTAATTCTTTTGAGGCCAACTATAAACTATGCATTTTTGTACTACTTGAAAGTATTAAATAGTAACATTGCCATGATGATTCAATCTATTAGTGGAAACACACTACCTACCACCTATGAAGTAGCCATAAATTTTAATAATTTTCTTGTTCATGTGGGAAATATATCTCCTAGACCTCCAATGCCACTATTCCCTAATTTGCATTCTCCTAGTCAAAGTGCATTGCCAACGTTAGTTCCTTTGCATGGTCAGGAAAAATCTACCATTGCCCATACCAATGAAATCCATGAAGTTAAAATTTTACTTAAGTATTAAAAATTATTGAGTTTCCCTTAAAAGACAACAAGATGAAGGTTATAGACCATATCAATCATATAATTAGTTTGGACAAACAAATAAACCCCCCCCCTTCAAGGACATAATCAAGGACAAGGCCAAATTACCTATGTCAAGACTTATCAAATATATAATCTTAGTGTTGATTCAACCTATAAATCCCTTTTCCCACTTAGAATAATTTGGTCCAGGAATATCCCAACTATTCATCTTTTGAAAATGGTCAAGAACAAGTTGCTTATGCAAATGAAATTCATAATCAAGGTATGGTAATGCAAGGTAGTCAATCTTTCCAAAATTTAAATTTTGAAGGATCTATGCAAGGTGGGGTGGAAAATGGACAACCTAAAACTGATTCTACCCTCATAAATCATTTGGAGGGTGATTTTTATGCCATTAAATTCTTGGGAAATACAAACAATCAGAATACTAGTGTTACCTACAATATTAGGTCCAAAAAGAGGGTTGTCAATGAAGCTCAAGGAGATAATAAAGGACCTATTGTGACTCCTACACAATTTACTATGGTAAATAGATCTAACACATCTTGTAAACTACAATAATTTTAGAGAATTCCAAATTTTAGGAAAACTGCTACAACTCTACCTCCATAAGCTACATCACAAAGTGTAAATGTTTATAAAGACAACCCCAAGGTGAGTAATCCTTCCATCAATGTGGTAGACCAAATGAAGAAGATAAATATGAATATTTCATTGTGGTATAATCTAACATTACTAGGGTATAAATATATACTTCAAAAACAATTACATGGATTGGGCAAATAGGTTAGCCCATCTAGAAATGACAATGTCATTTTAGTAAATGGAACTCAATATATGGATGGTCAAGTGAATAAAGATGAGAAAAATCCTCATTTTTAACTATATATAATTATTGGTGATTGATTTGTTCATAATTTCATCATTTATAATGGATAAATCACATCAGTTATGCCCAAATGTATAGCAAATAAGTTAGGGCTCAAGTATGAGCCAATGACTAAAGGAGTTTTATAATTGGATGGATCACCAACCAAGACCTTGGGGTAGTGAAAGGTTTCAATTTGACCCTTCATGATTTTCCTACTTTTCAAATTCCACATGATGTGTTAGTAGTATATTTACCTCCCTATTTTTCTCTTTTCTTGTCAAGGGACTTTACATTCAAGATAGGTGGATATTTGGTAGCCAATTGGTCCTCCATGGTGTTTAGGACAAAATATGGCACTAAGGTGAAGATTGAGTAAAAAAATATTAATATAAGTAACTTATAACCATACTAACCTAAGGTAATAAATGTTAATTATGATATCAATGATGAAGAGGAGCTTCATATTGACCAATCTCCATCATTTTCCCTTGAAGGAGTTTCTTATTTGCTCCTAAATGAGTGGGGAAATGACAACTATGAGCATGATCCTTACAATTTTATTGAATAATCTAGTCTTGGAGTCTATTATATGAATCGGAAGGGATATTTCATGCCTAATTTTGTGAAAACAAGTGAAGATGTGAATGGCTTGTGGTAGCTCTTCTTTGATGCGTCCAAAATTAAGATGGGGGCAGATGGTGGAGCTATGTTACTTCACATGCAAAGAAAAAGTATTTTTACACCTTTATATTTCAGTTATCATGCACCTATAATGTGGTATAGTATGAGTTCATCATTAATGGCCTTGAATTGGCAAGGAAAATGGGTGTCAAGGAATTGCAAGTGTTTATGATAGTGAGCTTGTTGTGAATCAAGTTAGAGGGCAGAATTTTTCCATGAACTCCTTGCTCAAATACTATAATCATAGAGTTTGGGACATTGTAGAAGATTTCATGGATTTTAAAATCAAATATATTCCAAGGGAAGATAATAATCATGATGATAGGTTTTTATATATTGGTGCTCAATTTGATGTTCTAAAGGGCATAAAGGAAGACAAAAACCAGCCCCACCTAAAGGTGATTGTGAGACCATCCATACCAGATAATGTCACTAATTAGTAGGTTTTTGATAGTGACCATAAAATATCAATTTTTATACAAGAAGAGGCTAAGTTTTCTTTCAAGAATCAGTCTAAACTACAACAATAATATAGAGGGCAAATTGTCTAACTAAAGTCTAACAAGCTCCCCAAAGGCCTCGTGACTCTTAAAATCATATTCAATGAAGATGAATAGCTCAAGAAGGATAAGGTAATTATGTAAAAAAATAAAAGATAACTATGAAAGGGTATACATTTTTAAAGATAAGCTACTTGAACTTGGGAAGGTATAGACTAGTCAAGAGAAGCATGATTTCATTGAACTATGCGAATATTTTAGTGATTTTTTTGCATGGGATTATAGTGATTTGAAGGGTTTTGACCCAAGAGTGGCTCAACACACCATAGAGCTAGATGAAAATTCCAAACCCATCAATCAAATAAAAATTCCAATCAATCCCAATATTAAACCTCTCATGAGGAAAGAAATCACCAAACTGATTCAATACAAAATCATTTTTCCCATCAAGCATTCTTCTTGGCTGGCCAACTTAGTCCCTGTTAGAAAGAAGAATGGGGAGATAAGGTTGTGTGTTTACTTCAAGGACTTGAATAGAGTGTCTTTGAGAGATCATTATCCCCTCCCTTATATGAAGAAAATTATGCAAGTGGTGGCATGCAATGAGAGTTTTTCCCTCCTAGATGGTTACTCTGGGTACAATCATATTTTGGTGAAAGAAAGTGATAAGTACAAAACAACCTTCACCACTGAATGGGGCACATATGCCTATAGGAATATGTCATTTTGATTTTCAAATTCTGTAGTTAATTTTGAATGTGTAATGGATATGGATTTTCAAGGATTAATCAATGACATTATATTGGTATATCTTGATGATGTGATAGTTTTCTCCAAGGAAGCAAAAGATCATTTAAATCACCTAAGACAAATTTTTGATAGGTTTAGAGAATTTGGGATCTCTCTAAACCCATATAAGTGTGTTTTTATTGTTCATGAAGGTAAATTTTTAGGCCACATTATTTCTAATAAAGGTCTATTTATTGATCCTCAAAGGGTAAGTGCCATCTTGGAATTATCTTTACCGAAGCATAAAAAGGGTTTGCAATGCTACTTTGGTAAGATAAATTACATTAGGAAGTTCATTCCTAATTTTTATAACATATTAAATCCCTTGACGTCCATGCTAAGGAAGGATGAGATGGTCACCTGGATAGGAAGGAGGAAAGAAAAATTTTAGGAGATCAAGCAAGTCATTACCCAAGCTCCTACTCTTACAAGTCCAAACTTCTAAAATGAATTCAATTTTTACACTTTTGGGAATGGAGAGGTAATATTTGCAATGATTACTCAAGATAATGATGAAAATTTTGAACAACCTATTACCTTCTTTATTTAAGGTTTGGAAGGATATGAGATAAGGTACACATATGCTAAGAAATAAGTGCTTTCAATCATAAGGATTTTAAAGAAATTTAGGCATATGTTGTATAATAAAAAGATTCACATTTTTGTGTCTCATTTTAGTCTAAAAGATTTTTTTTATTAGATATTTGAATGAGAAAAGGTAAGTTTGGATCACCAAAGTGATGGAGTATGATGTGGAAATCAAAACAACCAAGCTAGTCAAGGGAAAAGGACTATGTGAGCATCTTAATTCATACTTGAAAAATCAAAGGGAGGATGTTTTTTTAATTCCATGTTATTCATCCACAAACTATACCTTCAACCATGAGGATTTAGATACAAGACATAATTCATTTCATTCAAACTGGTGAGTGTCCATAAGGCCTTAATAGGGCCAAGAGAATGTACTTTAGGCTACAATCCATTCCTTATGTACTTATTAATGGAGTGATATTTAGAAAGGACTTTTTAGGTTTGTTGTTAAGATGGATTTATTTGGATTATATTAATAATGTGTTTCATGAGTTTCATGATGGAATAGCTAGTGGTCACTTTGCTCCAAGAACCACAGCTATTAAGATTATGAGAGATAGTTATTTTTGGCCTAGATTATTTAAGGACACTCATGCTTGGGTAAGGAAATGTCAAAATTCTATTTTTTAATGGTAAAATAAGGCTATCTACCTTGCCTCCTCATCCAATGTAGGTTTAACAACACTTCATGTAATGGGGTTTGGATTCCATAGGTCTAATCAATCCTCCTTCTAGTGTTGGTCAAAAGTGAGTGTTGATAGCCACTAATTATTTTATAAGATGGGTTGAGGATGTAGCTCTTAAAGAGGCAAATGAAAACTTAGTCTTTGAATTCTATGAAGGTATAGTAACTTGGTTTTGATCTCCTTCAATAATCATTTTTGATAATGCATTAGCCTTCTTAGGAACAAGGACAAGTGAATGGGCTTTAAATCATGGCATTTATCTCAGCATCTCCTCCAACTACTATCCCTAGGTAAATGGACTAGCTGAGTCCACAAACAAGAACTTGATTAGGATCATTAAGAGAACAATGGAGGAGAATCAAAGGACTTAGCACAACAAGTTGAAGACAACCCTTTGGGTTGATAGGATTACCCCAAAGAGAGAAATTGGCAACTCACCATACACACTTGTCTATAGAATGGAAGGTAGACTTCTTATGTCACATGAGTTACTATATTTAGACCTCACATATTAACTATAATTTATGGAAAATAAGAGCATGTAAATCAATTTATGTGAGTTGATAGAGCTTGAGGAGATAAGAGAATGACTACTCACCAAAAGAAAATAAAGAAGTATTTTGACAATAAGTCTATGCCAAGGAGTTTCAAAGAAGGATACATTTTCCTAAAATGGGATGAAGATAGAGACAAACCTAGAAGGCACACAAAGTTTGATGCTTTGTGGAGTAGCCCATATGTGATCACATAGTGCAAACAACACAATGCTTTTTAACTCTCAAAGTTGGATAGAGAGGAGTTGCATATCCCAATCAATGGGATATATCTAAAACATCTTTACTAAAGTTATCTTTTTATTTTGTACATAGTTTCCTATTTTCCTTGATTTCTCTAAGTACTTATGCACATGTGTGAGTTTGTCCTTGTCTTGTTGTGTGTTGTATTTGTTTTGTCTTATTGTTGTGTTGTGTATTTCCTTGTGTTTTATTTTGTCATAATCTTTGTTAGTCATCTTCAAGAATCCATTGACTCCATTGGCCTTGAGTTGAATAATGCTACTAGTATTTTTAGTATAGTAGGCATATTATCCCTATGAGTCACCATTTTGTTGACCAAATTTTGCCCCTTTAGGCCAAATTTGGGCACCCCTATTTGCAAAAAATCATCTAAGTCTATATATTTTGTCGGGTCCAATACTTAGGTTTTCTTTGGAAGAAGTGTTCTATGTCAAAGTTCCAACAAATGGATAAGTTTATTCCTTTTAGAAAGTTCATTTTAGTCTTTTCTAAGCCTTTTTTCTAATTCTTTTAGGTATTTGTTATAAGCCTTTGCCAAATTCTTTTTGGATTTTTGTCCTATTTTTTTCCTTAATTATACTTTCAAGGGTATATTCAACTTTCTCAAAGGGTATCTTTCTCACAATAAATGGTCTACTTCACTTTCCTAGAAGATACTTTGCAAATTCTCCAAAGGGTACTTTCATTTTTCTAAAGGATACTTTGCAATATTTCCAAAGGGTACCTTTGCAAATTTATTAAAGGGAATTTTATTTGGAAAGTGGCCACTTTCATTTCTTCCAAAAAGACACTTACAATTTTTCCAAAGGACACTTGCCTTTCTAAAGGGATATTTTTTAAACAAATTAAGGAAATAATTCTTTCAGACATTTTGTCTGAAACAACTTTTCTGAAGGTTCATAATAGTTTTTTCAAAGGGAAATTCAAAATAAAAGGGCATCTTCAATCTTCCAAATGGTCACTTACAACTTTTGAAAAACTTGAAAAGGTGCCAAAAAAAAAGTTTGAAGGAATTCTTTCATAGAAATTGTCCGAGGAATTATTTTGAAAAACTTAAAAAGGTGCCAAAGTCCAAATTCTTTCAAACATTTTCTTTGATACAATGAAAACATGATTTACTTCAAAAATTTTGTTCTTAAAAATTGTTTAAGGCATAAAGGACTGAGAGAAAAAACCAAGGAAAATAACAAAGGAAATAAAATACCTGAATAAATTCTTTTAGGAAATGTACTGAGATAGGAATTTCAAGGAAATGAAAGTCCAAAGAAATAACTGAAAGGTGACGGCTAGAAAAACATCAAATTTACACTATGAAAACTAGACATTGGAGTTTAGAATAAAGGATCAGTGGGAAATTGAAGGAAAATATGAGAGGTAACAAGTTGCAAATATAACTGAGGCATTTTGTTTTAGTTGTAACTTATTCAACTATACCTGATTCAATTATAACTGAGGCTTTGGTTCAATTGTAACTCATTGTAACTAATCCATTCAATGACATGGCATAGCTCACCCACTTCTCTCCCATGAAAATGTAACCAACCCTTTCAATATGAGACATGTCTTAGTGACCCTTGGACTTCCTTTGATTACTCTAGCTCTCAAGGCTATATATATACATCCTCTTGGCTCATTTTGCATCCTCTACTGGTTATTGGGGAAACTTTGGCTAGATTTGTAGTTGAAGAACTCTTAAAGAGATATACAAGTGTGATTTCCTCTCATATGTTATAATATTTAGTAATAATTGAATCATTATTGGTATAGTCTAGTGAAATATTATCTTTTCTAGCTTATACTCTTGATGGTTTACCAATTTGTAGAAAGGAGATTGTTACAAGTCTTTGCTAGTATTATTTTCTACGTGTAGAGATATCTTAGAAGTGATTTATGATTGTATCTTTCTTTGGATCATTCATTTCCTTTTAATAATAATATGCCTTCTCGAATCTGGCATATGAAATATTGATGTAGCAATGGTTCCTGAGTTATGAGTTTTGTGCAACAAAGCATCTTGTTTTGTCTTTAAAGTAGTGGTTTCAATCAATTTGGAGGATAAAAAATATTGGTGAATCAACATTTATTTTCTTAGTTATTTTCTTGAACTCTTTTCATACACAATTGATATATTAGAGAGAAATTTAAAGGGGCATCAAGGGGAACTAGCCGCTAATCTACAGATTCATCTCAACAAAATTGTCACCCATAGCAAGAGAGATGATTCCATTTTACTGCATGGATGAGGAGAGCTAAGCATCTCCTCAAGGGTGAAAATCCAAGCATCAACAATATCTTTAAACTATATTATACAAGACCCCTTACTTGGGGCAACTTGTGATAAAGTATTTTACCCTACCTTTATATCTTGGACCATCATCTCATAGACCATATTCTTTGTTTTTAACCTACTTTGGCCAATTATTTTGAGAACCATATAATTTTCATTACTCTATATAGTGAAATATTTGGACCATATCACTCTTAAGCACATTTTATCTCACCTTGGATCATCCTTTTTTAGACCATATCCATTTTAGACCATTTTCCTTAAGAACCTCATTTTTATCCCACTTTAGACTATCCTCTTTTGGACCCCATTCATTCTAGACTATTCTCTTTGATAACCACATTATTTTCATGTCTTGGGATTTTTTAATTAAAACACTTTTATCCCTTGGCCAATTATGATCCTAATTATGACTCACAGGCATTATGAACACAATTGATGCCAGTTCTATAAAGTAGATCAATAGAGATAGTACTTTTCAGCCACTTCTATAGATAAGTAAACATAGATATCATAGTGTATGGTTTTTACCTACTACATGGTTCTATAGAGTTATCTCATACTACATATTATTTTATTTTACTACTATTTTGGTATACATTGTTGTCTTATCAGTGTCTCACTCTCACTGATTTGTGAGCATGTGCCATTATAGCTAGCTTAGTTGTTATTGTGACTTCTACTCTTGGGTGAGTATATCCTTGATTATTTGATTTCTCTTGTACATATTTTATCCCAATAAACACCAAAAAAATCATAAAATGATCCAAAAAAAAACAAAAACATTGTATTACACTTTTGTATATTTCCAACTCCATGTTCTTACCATTTTGCTAGTCATTTCATGCTCTTGCCATTTTTCAAGTATCTTGTCCCACCAGCTCACCATTTTGTAAAACCATTATCATTTGTCCCATTTTCCCTTTTCGTATACAACATCAATCATATTTATTTTTCATCACTTTTCTTATATCCCATTTCCTAGGATAAATGCATTTAGCATAAATTTCATGTTGGAATATGCATCCATGAAACTATGTACGTAATGTTCACTTATCCAATACATCTAGAGTCATTTTGGCTACCCCCTTCCTTTTCTTCTCTTACCCCATTTATTTTGTGTTTCTTCCCTATCATTTGGAGTCATATTTGTGTCCTTTTTCTTATTACATTTTTTTAGAAAGTAATACCTCTACTGCACATGCATGAACAATTATTTTTAAGCCACACTAACTTGGATTTTATTTGTGTGTGTTTATTTGATTTTTATTGGTATTTTGTTGTGTTTTCTTGCCTCTTCATTTATTTCTTCTTTCTTTCCTTTAGTTGTTTCTTCTTGTTTCTTCCTAGTCTTTTGTTTTCCTATTTGATCTTGTTCTTATATTTTCCTTTACAATTACATTTTGATGGTCCACATGGATTTGCATATCTTGATCTCATGTTGTTTATATGTTCTTACTTTATTTTTCAACATTCATATTCCTACTTAAATCTTGATTGTTCGTATCTTGATTTTTAAGTTAGGTTCATTTATGTTCTCTTTTTCTTTGTCGTTTCTTTTTTGTTTAAATGTAAATAGCTATAACTATGGTATTAGTCATTTTTACCATTATCCTTAGTTATAGGTATTATCATTTGAACTTGGTCAGCACAATTGAAATGATATGTCTTTATAAATTCCTCATACTTATGATGCCTAATTTCATTTTGATATAGAAACCACTTTGTGATTTGGACTCAATTCTCAACATCAATGTAACTCTAATGAGTAGATCTCAATAACACCAATAAAACTAGGTACCAATAGATTATTCTGCACCTAAATATATGCAAGACATGCATCTCTTCACATACATCATGTGTCTAATCAAACACTGGTCAATTTTTTCATCCCTCATTTGATTCTCTCCCATATTTTGGTAAATTACATTCACTTCACGTCTATTTGGACTATGTAATAAATGCTTGGATATGTGACATATCTTGGGTCAGCTCATCCACCTTTATTCTTCTTTTCATCTCTTTAATCACTTTGCACATCCTTGTATACCTAGTTTTTTTATGGATTTTATAGCCATTACATCATTGCATCTACGTTTTCACCCACTCATCTTTAATTTATGTAATTAGATATATCTGTCAGCTATTGCTTACCAATTTTCCCTATAAGGGCAAAAAATTTAAACCAGTCGCAAATCTAAATTAGCTCTGTAGGGGAAAACCATTTTTTATTAGTGATCAAAATCATTCCTAGTCAAGAAAAATTGCTTTCTCATGATAAAATTAACTTCTAATGGAGCACATTACTATTATTATTTTTTATTTAGATACACAATTATCCTTTTCTTCTAATTCCAAGATTTACTAACTTTTTCCCTCATTTGGGAAATATTTTAGTGTGTAACTTATCTTGAGATTGATCAGTTCCAAAGCATAAAGCTTGCACCCTAACTTTGGGTGTGTTCAAAGTGTGTCACTTCTATTTTTAGATTGTATCCTTCCCATTCCCCCATATTTGGGGCCCATTTATTATAATTATAGTTTGATAATTGATGGAATCAATGCATGCAAGCACTATCTCATCTAGATTTAATCTATTCCATAGGTTAATCTCACTTTCTCTCTCTTTTTGAGAGTACATCCTTCTCTTTCAACCCAATATGTCCTCTTAAGGGGGCATCATGGGTCATTTTTGGTCAATTTCTTCTTGAAAATTCTTTTCTTTGAAAAGACATTTCTTCCCCTAAATATCTCACTATGTATTCTCAAATAGGGGCAAAATGTAGACTTCTAATTCCTAACACCATTATGTTTGAAATTGTCAATCTTACTCAAAATTTGTGGAAATGCACAAATTGGGTCAAAATTACTTAAATATGATAAATGGTTTGAGTTTTTCATATATAAATGTTAATTTAAGCTAATATATCCCCAAATATGAGAAAGGCATTTTATGTGATTATTAAACTTGATAAAATCATTTTAAGTCAAAATGATGAAAATGCATTTTAGTTTTCTAGATCACTCTTTTCTTCTAACTCAGAATCACACATCATGTGCATGTATTATTTTGTGTTGGCAACATCCTAAATGGGATGATGGTTAGTACGTAACTAACATCTCCTTCTAATTCCTCTCTAGTCAAATTACAACTCAATAATATGACATTTTGACTAGTTGGATTAATGAAGTGCACAAATTTCCAAAGAATTACATTAAAATTGATTAATCTTAATTACACAAATTAAATCAAACTAAAAGATTAATAATTCCATGAAATTTATTGAATATTTATTTATTGAAAATTGATTCTTATTAACTACATCATTAAGCGAGGTAATTTTTTGGGTGGAATCTATAAACCATAAATGCAACAAATATCAAGATTATGGTTTCCCATGCCTCTTTAATTCCCATTCCTCCCAAATCATTATGAGGACATTTATGGATTTTATTTACACATTTGGACTAATTCATGGCCACACATCTTGAACTTGACATTAATGGTCATGGTTGATCCTGATCATCTTATAAAATATATAAATAGGAGGCCCCTCACCCATATTTTAAAGATTAATTTTTGTACACTTATAACGTAGAATTATCTCCACAACCTTTCTTTGTGTTGATTATAATTATTTATTTATAATAGGATAGATTCATTGATATGAATATTAGTGATTTCATATCATGAGCATAGATTACACATGGTGATCTTGAGATGATGGAGGATCTTAGCATCCATTGTTAACAACGACAAGAATACCAAATCAAGGGTGAAATCACATTTTGAGCCACTTATGGATGGCAGGATGCTCTTTGGAAGGTAATGTATGTTTGTTTTCTTTCATTGAGTTCTTAATTATAATTTGCATAGCTTGTTGAATAGGTTGGCTTAGATTGTTAGTTATTTATGCATGTCTTGTGTTTTTCATAACTATTACTTGATCTAACCACCTTTATAATCCATATCTATAGCTATAACTCATATATCAAGCTATCCTTTATTAAAAACTAATATTCAAATTTGTACAAGTGAATAACCTTTGAGAGGAAAATTATAAATGATTAAATCACTATGCACATCTCATATTTCATTGTTCCTAAATGTTACAACTAACATTTTTATTGAAACAAATATCTAGCACTCTTTTCATACAAATATATAATAGATATCATTCAAAGAAACTTGGATAAGTATAAACCTAGGTAGAGTATGGAAAATAGGGTAAAGAACTAGTAAATGTAGTAGAATATACATAATCCTTACCTTTTCTAAAGAACTATATCTTTGGTATAGTTTGTCTTCCAAAAGCCTTGGTTTATCACTAATTTCAAAAGGAAGCTATTTATTAAATCAAAAATTGGGATAAACAGATATTAGATCTAAATTATGACAAATGGTTGTGTAAAATAAAAGTGTATAACATATACAATAAATTTCACATACTAATTTGAAACTTAATAACTATATAAATATGATAAAAATGGAAAATATCAAAGAATAATAACATAACTAGAAATTAAATATGAAAATATGTCATTATGATTATGAAAATAACTTTCTAGATTAATGAGGTAGCTATGAATTAGGTATAGGGCTTCATATGCAACCAAGATAATATCATGCTATTTGGATGAGATTGTATTACATTGGTGTATGTAGTGTGAACCAATTTCCAATAGGGTTTTAGTTCTTTATGTAAATTTAGATAGGTGTACCTTCACGTATAGGTCCCATGTGATTAGATCTATGTGATTCTTTGCACAAGATGTTATATGAATTCTTATTCACTTGAAACCCTAGATAAATATACCGTGAGGTGTAAACAAAACACATGGTAAAATATTTTTAGTGGCTTAAGTTGTGACTGGCATGCCTACATGCCAATACTCCAAAGAGGGATCAAACTTCATGTATTTCTCCCATGTTATAGTGGTATGTGTGAAACATTGGTGTAAAGATATATGCTAATGAAATCTTAGTGTTTATAAGTGTTTCAACAATGACTTGTGACCTTGGAGGTGTATTCAAACCTAACTCAAGGCTATTAAGTATGTGGACTTAGAATTGGGAAGAGTATGTTCTTTCCTTTAAATGTGCAATTAGATACTCTAATGTTTTTCAATCATATGATCATTTAGTGAAAATGGTTTGAAAACATAGATTTATAGTGATATTTTATTTAAATTATTCTAATAGAACTTATTAAATTTGTGGGATGACATCTTAGGATAATTTGAATTTGAGTAACTAGTCATTATTTGATAGGAGGATGAGACTAGTGGAAACAAACACTACCATCAAGTGTGATAGTTTTGAAGGAGCATCCTTATATGAAAAGCATAAATAGATACGATGGAATTATGAATCAATAAAAGGATGAATGTAATATATTTGGAATGGTGAATAAGAATATTTTTAATCATAATTTTCTTAAAATACAAGAGACATTTGTATATAAGTAGAGAAATGGAAGTTAGGGACCATGGAATTAAGCATAAGCCAAGAATTTATCAATAGTGGTCACAAGTGCATTATTTTAACAATAAATTTTAATGTATTATTTTAAATTTTTCCCCATTTTATTTAGGTAATGAAAAAAATTGAAATTAATAGATTAAAATGAAAAGACTTATACCTAAATTTACCTATGAATAACTATCTTGAATATAGGCTACACATTGAATAGTGATTCATGAAAATATATGGTAAAACATGTATAAATCAATTATTAATTAGGATATAAATATGAAAGTGAATACAATAAAATTATAGATAAATTAAAAAAGAATTAATACACATGTTTAGATATGTAAGCCATTGTCTTTTTTTGCTGCAAAGTAGGGGAGTATAGAAGGTAGGACTGTCATAGAATTATTATTCATTGAAATAATTAGATTTGACTATGCATGCTCAAAAATTCATTAGAAAGAGAGTGTTATCAGTAACTCAAGTTTTAGATTATGGTAAAAGCAGGTTTTGAAGGGACCCCTATATGAATTATAATAAATCATTTTGGTGTAAAAATAATAAAAAGGTGAATCAACCTTTGCATATGCAATAAGATTCAATTAATGGTGAAAATTTGGTGAAAATAGAATGAAATGAGTCTAATATATAAAACATAGATAATTAAATGGATTACCATCCCTTTTTAAAATGGTGCAAAGACTAAGTGAGGAAGTGGTCATATGTCATGTATATGTCCCCAATCTAATATATGGATGTATATATATTTTGGAATTGAATAATATCAAGTTATTTTGATAAAAAAGAATTTTTGACAACTTGAAACACATACCACACATGATGCTACCAATATAATAAAAATCTAAGACAAACCTAAGTATTTATTTAAAATAATTTCGGATAACTATTGAAAACTACCTTGTCACTAACTTGATTCTGAGATATTCTAAGAAATACTATTTTATAAAAGTTGATATCAAAATTCACTATTTTATACATGGCCAACATATGTCCTTATCCAAATTGAGTTTTTTGATCTGATATAAATTTTGGTATGAAATTTTATTTTATGAACAAATACTATCTTTTCTTGTCTATGTAATGTGTTATTTTAGCTTATCACTAAGACAAGCCACTTTGCATTCCCACTCTTTTGAGGTGAGTTATCAAGCCTATGTTATAACATATCTCAAAATAAGAAATTGATGAAAATGATGTTATATAAAATATTAACATATCGGTTAATAATGATAACATTGAAGATTAGGACATCATCATAGATAAACTAAACAATGTATTAACATAAGATGTGTGTATAACCAAGCATGCATAGTGTCATGTTAAGATATATTTTACCCTTTAAGCATGTGGTTCATAGTGCTCATATATTGAGTGATTAAAAATGATATATAACAAATCAAGTAGGATGCATGATATCCTTCATGGCATCAAAATTATGGAAAGATGCATGATGTCCATCATGACATAATTTTTTTTAGCAAATTGAGAAAACAAGAGTCACATCCATGACCAACATAAACAAAGATTAAAAAAAAAGATACATAAGGACAAAGTTAAAATGTCCATAATCCAATCAATATGAATACACACAAGACATGAAGTGAGAAATCAAACATGAAATGCATTCATAAATAAGTTAAGTTGATATACATAATCAACTTGTAACATTAACATATTTCATAACTCATGTATCCATTAATATTAAAATGTTAGTGTGACATAATAATGATAAATTTTGTATAATGTATTGAGCTAAAGTATGAAAAGTAATGATAGTTAGAGTAAGAAAAGATATACAAAATATGCCCCTAGAGAACTTATTAAGATGCAAACAAGTTTTAGAAGGCATGTGACTTGTTTAAATCTATAAAATTAAAGCATGTATTTATTGGGACACATATTTTAGTATCAGAGAAGAGTGTAGGGAATGACTGTCTGGGTTAGATTGGTTTTTTCTATGTATAATCTTTGGGCTTAAGACAATATCCCCACATGAAACTACATCTAAAAGTGAAAACATGTATGTTATAAAACTCACTATAGTACAAGTGTGAAATAAGTTTTATATAAAATTGAATATATGTAAATAAACTATACATATCATACATAAGTTGATATTTTTATAATTTTTTATTATAATTTTTTTTTTTGTGTTTTTCAATATGTGAAATATGATCATTTAAAAATCAAACAACACATCTAAGGGATGTGGATAATTTAATAGTGGATTTAGTGGAAGATTATCAAATTTTAGATAAAATATTATCAAATTCTCATATATCATAATTATTATGATCACCAGAAGACTCATTATCTATAATTTTAAATTTATATTTTACATTATTTAACATGCTCATGCATATAACATGTTGCTCTATTATGGAGGAGTCCTTATTTGTGGTTTTTATATAAATCAACTTGGAACCTTGTTTATCATTTCTGAATCTATGATTTTCACGAATACCATCATGAATAATATTAATTTTATTATCCTCAAATATAAATGTAATACAATGACATAGATTATCAACTTTTTCTTCCATTTCATGAAAACAATGTTAACCCAATGTAACACTTATCTATTTTCCTATTTTCATAAAAAAAATTAGTGTGTCCATAACTTTTAGACCACATAAAACTAGTATTTTAATATGTCATGTTCAAGCTTGGCAATATATAGCTTTATGAAATTCATATTAACCATGACATATGTGCTAAATAAACACAAGTGCATATAGATTTGTATATGTGTCCTCATATATTTCCATGTGATTTATATATTCATTCTTAATAAAAACATGAATAACCAAAGGATTCCTTCTTGAATTCTTGTAATTTTTAAATATTTGGCCTTGCCTTGGAACCAAAATAGATTTTAGCATTGGTTGTAGAATATGAATAGTGAATTTATCCTTATATTATTTTTGGTAGTGATGAACAAGTATTAGTAGCATGCCCTATTGTTTTTTGAAAATGACAAAAGGGTTTTCTCTCTTAATTTAATATTCTTATAGTATATATGCCTTACCATTGGAAAAATAATTAAGTATCTGTAAAGTAACATTTATAACATAAGATGTGGTCTATTATGTGTTGTGTTATCTTTAATTATAATATATATTTATAAATCCATGATCTCCAAATTGTTTATCAAATTTATAAATGGTATCCTATTCAAAATTTTAATACATTTATTTAAGTATGATGCCTCATGCTCTCTATAAAATTTAGATTGTAAATGCCATGGTAAATTTGATAAAATAGTATTATGTGTTGTATCCATATTTAAATAGATATTATTTCATTTATCAACATTTGAAATCATTTTTTTTTCTTTATTTATTTTCCATAAAATGATTGCCTTTGAGTAATGTATGTATTCACCTAGGCCAACTAGTGTGAAATTGAAACCACCTAAATAATAATCAATGTTTATGTGTATTTTATTTATATCATCATCAAATATATCATAAAAATCATCACTAATTTATTTTATAGAAATGAAATATAGATCTTATGAATTGAATAATAAAGGCAATTCATCTATATCTTTTATTTGTTCTACCTTTTTAGGTGAATGGTGTTTTTATGAAATGTCTATAAATTGAATTTTTTAATAATTATTATTGGATTAAAAAAATTCACATGTAGTCATTTATTATATACTTATGATATGTAGTGATGTGCCTATAGTATATTAATGTGTTTGTGAATTCGATTGGTTCTTAGTATAAATTTCTTCGATCTTACAATGTATGAAAGGTTAATTATAAACAAGGCAAGTCTATAAATATCTACCATGTATAAATTTAACAACCATTACATTTATCCATGGTCTACATAGTAGTAAATTATAGTGAAATGATCTGGTTTTAGTTGAAATTGAGTAGATAAAATTTTGGGCCCTATCTTGATATTTAAAATGATAGGACACATAGCTTGGAAATGTACATCATCAAGTAATTTGATATTATTATATGTATTTTGAAGTGAAACCATATTAATACCTATTCTATATAATAATTTCATATTTAAAATATTCAACCTTGAAGCATTGTCAATCGAACCCCTTTTAATGTGGTATTCTTAATTTGAATATGTCTAAATAAAGGAATATTCTTATCAATAATAGATTGCGTAGGAAAATCCTCATTTTAAAAAGATATAACATAATAAACATCTTTCAGAGTATTAAAAATATATTCAAAATAGGAAGGCTATGTTTCATGAGGCATAGCTGTCTAATTCAATGTTTGATATAAAATATCCTTGAAAATAGTACCTTTATGAAGTAACATTTACATATAAATATTACCTAGTGTATTCCTTATTTGGTCAATAATATCATGCCATTTAGATTGATTAATTAGTCCCATTGGATTGGGTTGGAGACAAAAAGGGATTTATTAAATTTGTTCCTCTTGTCTCGCATGATGATGCATGAAACATCATCTAGTGACAATAACTTGGACTATGGGATCTACTATAAGCCTAAGGCAAATAGTAGAGTTGGGACATGAGCTAAGCTAGTTATGAGGTATATGAGTAGGAAGAACAAAAGGAATCATGTGAGCCTTATGATTTCTATTGGTAAAATGTGTAAACTCAAACGTATCCATGAAATAATAAAAATCATATGCATGTTCATTCCACACACACACACACACACACACACACAAAAGCACACACACACCCACACCCACACACACCACCCCCCGCCCCACCGCCCGCCCCCCCCCCCCCCGCCCCCCCTCCCCCACACACACACACACATGTATGTATGTATGTACACACACACATATATATATATATATATGTATGTATGTATGTATACATATACATATATATACATACATACATACATATATATATATATATATGTTTATGTATATGTATATATATGTGTGTGTGTATGTATATCTATATGTATATATATGTATGTATGTACACAGGCGCGCGCACACACACACACACACACACACATATATATGTGTGTGTGTGTGTGTGTGTGTATTTGTATATGTATATGTATGTAAATGTATGTGTGTGTGTGTGTGAGTCTATATATATATATATATATATATATATATATATATGTATGTATGTATGTATATGTATGTATATGTATATATGTATGTACGTATGTATGTATGTACACACACACACACACACACACACACACACACATGTGTGTGTTTGTGTGTGTGTGTGTGTGTGTGTATTTGTGTCTGTATATGTATATGTATATATACGTATGTATATGTATGTGTATATATATATGTATATATGTATATATATATATGTGTGTGTGTGTGTATGTAATATATATATATGTATTTATATATGTGTGTTTATGTATATAATATATAAAGATATATATATATATATATATATACATATATATATATATATACACACATATACATGTATATATATATTGTTGGGGGATCACAAGAACAACACCTGTTCTGATCCCACTTTGTTAGGATCTTGCTCCTCAGAAAGAGCACAGTATGATTACCAAATATAAGCAATTAAATATGCAGAAATAACCAGAAACACAAGTAACTAGAATTCACCAATAGCACAGAATATGAGAGACAATACACTATCTTGTATTAACACTTTACAGAAATGAATACAATAAAGAGCCGCCACACTCTTCCACCTTACAGAGGTTTCCCACACCTCAAGTGTACAGTAATTCTTCTACAACACTCTCCTACCAAAAAAATGGTCCCAACAACCAACTCACAAACAGAATTGGTGTTCACCTCTCCAACTAGTCAGTAATAACCCTGCCAGTTCACCAAGCACTCTATAGTACTTCAAGTTGATCTCCCATGAACCTGCAACTTGCAATTCAACAGACCATACTCACACATGTAGATCTCCTATGAGCTTGCAACAACCTGCAACTCAATGATCTTACACTTAGAAGGAACTTCCTTGCCTTCCTTATCTGATATATCAATTACAATACATGCCAATGGGTCTATAAATAGATCCTAGACTTAAACAATAACGTAGACTCTTAATTTAGACAATTATCCTTGCAGCTCAAGACTCTAACTGGCCTTTACATGCAAACTCTTTGTTCACTTAACTAATTGTCCGTGCAATGGACAGTTCTAGAACACACAGGTGATCGACGCCGGTCCCTGCTTGCCTGGTTCTGTCGACGTCGGCCGACTCCCTGCCGTCGTCGGTGGCCTTCTGCACTGGTCACGACTGACGTCGGTCCTGATGCTGACGCCGGTGCTCCTGGATCTCAGCAACCTTCTATTCCTACTATTTGCAAAGAGTTAAAGCTTTTAGCTCCGCAACCTAACAATCTCCCACTTGGAGATAAACAGCTACAACCTGTACCTGTACCCCATCTAGTTTGTTCCCTTGGCTTTGTATCCCTCTTCAAGATCACTCTTGAAGACCAACCACCACAAATCTTGTGGTGAAAAACCTATCATCCAAATCACCTGCCACATCCACATCTACAAACCATGTAGAAAATAACCTGAACCTGCATAACATGTGCACCTACTGCTAGTCCCTGTAAGAATCCGCTGAACTGTCCTCTAATGGTTCTCTCCTAGATTGGCTCCAACTTGTGACAACTCCCACTGCTTGGAAAACTCAGGTTTAGTACATACCATGCACTCAACCTCATTATGTAAATCAAGACAACTGTTCTAAGAACTGTTCAACCATCAACGTGCTAACCGGTCTCACACAATCATCCTGAAACAAAGTCAACAAGACCTTCCATGTCTCTAGAACACACTCATGCCAAAGAATCTTGCTGCTCCTAGATTCTCCATGACACACCCCTGAACTAGCTTTACCTATAGTTCAGCAATACCTATATATGTAACCCTGCAACAAGCACATCATACAAAAATAGGATAATGTAGCTAATATTATCCAGCCTGGTAAAGAGAAACACAATGATCAAACCTCCATTACCCTGCAGCTAATACAAGACCATATACCCTGATCGTTCGTCTCACGTATCCATTTCCGCTCTTCTTCATCTTGAACATCCATTCATCTCTCAGTGCTTACTTCCAGCTGGCCGCTCTACCCAAAACAACTGTTTGGTTCTCCTCCAAGGAATCACATCCTCATCCATGCCAAGCTCCCACTATTTCCTGGATCTACCTGTTCTGCTTCTTCAATAACTCCCTAGTCTTATGCCATAAGTGAGCAACAAGTAGTGTAAAGAAGGGAAATGATGAATTTAAGAACTTACTTACGCCTTCAGTCCTCCATATGGGTGCTTGAGACTCCATGATAGCTAGCTGTCCACCCAAAATTCATCTCAATGACTGATGTTGATCACATCTCAGTCTGCACTC
>JARHVA010007761.1:460000-482500 GCA_037957365.1 Torreya grandis | reverse complement strand
AATAAATATTAATTCATGTGTATATAACTATAGGCATAAAAATAATGAAGATTTATTCCTTTTAACCCAAGATTACTTTATAGCCATAACTATATCAAACCTTATAATCAAATTAGGAAAGGAGATTTGTAATAAAAAAGTCTTATTGTATTAAAATGTACACCTAAAAAAAAAATACATGGGTAAAAAATAATAAATTATAACATAAAATTAAAATATTAAAAACTTTTAGTTGAGATATTCTAATTATCTTCGATTCATATATTGAATTTTTATAATGCCATGTTTTGAAAAACTATAGAGATACACAACTAATTCCTTAAACTATTATTTGGAAACAAATAGATGAAAATAATTTATATGTTGGTAACATGTGTTGTCATTTTTAAGGATAATGATATGTTTTTTGACTAAACTAGGAGTTGAGATTCCCTAAATTTTATCACATGTGAACATTGTGGACATTGTGGTGTTTAGTTTCTCAACTAGACTTTTCAATTTCTTAGATTATAAAACAATAATATGATAATAAATCATTAATATGTGCATGTATAAGAATAAGTAAACCAGATAGCCATAACAGTAAAATTTTACTTAAAGTTACATACATAATTATAAAAAAATCAAAAATTACATACCCGAGTCCCTTTCTAGAATATGAAAGATATAATTTCAAAAATTATAGTTAAAAAAATAGCTATTGAAGACAAATGAAAGGGGAATATTGGAATAGAGAAATAAAATATACATACACCCCATATAAAATATATATTAATGAGTTTCTTTAATAGTTTTTTTAACATGCATTTTAAGTAGTCTCAAATCCTCTCCTACTGTGATCTACAATCATAAAGTGACATTTCTATTCAATTTACAAAAAATGAAAATAAAAAAATAAAAACATTACTCCAAAAAAATCACTTACCAAATACTAATTTTAATAATAAGAGAAATATTTTAGTATAATATTATGTAATTGTTGAGTTACCAAGCTTGAAATCAAATACATTGAGCTTCTCGACAAGAAAAAGGAAATAAAGAATGAAGAACATGTTTGTGCTATAAAAAATAATGTAGATAAGTTGGTTCAAAAATAAATGTTTATTTTTAATTTATTGAAAGATATATAATGTACTATTAATATATCAAACAACCAATGGCGATGAAAGTGTGTGTGTGTGTGTGTGTGTGTGTGTGTGTGTGTGTGTGTGTGTGTGTGTGTGTGTGTGTGTGTGTGTGTGTGTGTGTGTGTGTGTGTCTATATATATATAATGTATACACGACTTCTTATTGCAATTACAATGTCAAGTGAATATCAGTACAAGGATGTGAGATTAGGATAGTTTATGTTATAAGATTTTCAAATATCCTTGATAGGGTTGTGATAGTTGTTGTTAAAATTAGTAAGGCTCAAAACTAAACAAAATATAATATAAAATAAAAATTACCAGAGCTTACAAAATAAACTGTAATAATCTATAATAATATTAACTATGATTAATGTGGCTTATTTTAAAAAAACCATCCATGCATCTATGTGGGAATATGTAATATTTCACGCACCATTTCAATGAAAATGAATGAAAAACCCCAAAAAAATAGATTAAAAACCCATCGGTTTATCTATTGTCATTGTGACACCATAGATTTGTTATTTCATCAAAATATATCATTCCGGTCATGTCCACAAACTTTGGTGTTTTCATTTTTTAAAAACACATTCATAGGATAAAATGATTGTTATACTTTTTTATTTTTTATTTTTTTAATGTCATATAATTGTGATAAATCCATTATTAAGTGATAAATTCATACATATGTTTTTGTGTGGACATTAATTTTATTTACCCTTTCACATCTATTTAGAATAAGTGGTTGAACCACCTCTTTTTTTCTTTCCAAATCTATAGTTTGGATGTATATTGTTCTAGTGTGTCATTGCATGGGACACATGTTATTTGTAATGAAATGGTGTTTGGGTGGTTTCTATAAGCTTTATAAAATTTATGGCATGAAACTATAGAATAATTTTCTTTTTGTTGTTTAATAATCGATGTAGGCCATTAACATGACTACTTAATTTGAAAAATGTCTTTATTGTTTTGGGTTTTTTATTCATTTTATTTGAAATGTTGTGTACAAAAGTAAAACCCTTGTTTTTTTTTGGCTAGGGGGAGGGGGGATATTTATTTTATTTTAAATGTAGCGTGTAAAGTTAGAACCCATATGTTATAATGTAGTATTACTATTAGAATAAGTACAACTTGTAGAGATTGGAATTCTAGCATTCAAGAATTGAGAAAGTAGTGATGTTGTAAACCTTTGTGGAAATATATTAATGATGAATTTTATATTCATTGTCTCATTAGAGAGATTTCATTCCTATCAATTTTAAGTAAATATTTTTTAATATGAAACTTGTTTATAAATAAGTGCACTTTAAATATATATATATATATATATATATATATATATATATATATATATATATATATATATATATATATATTGGAGTTTTTCTCTTTGTATTTAAAATATTGTGTGAATTAGTAAAACCCTTGGAATAGTGCCTAAACTATTTAAAAGGGCCGAAGTAAAATAACATACAAATAAATATTAGAATCTATAGTAATATTAACAAGTCACCAATGTGCTAATAGGTTTTTCTATTTGGCAAAAATTATTTATTGTTGATTATTAAAAAACTAATATTTTAATTAAAATCATATTGTACCCATTCAATAATAACATTTATGATATTTATTAATGACATCTCGATCATTTAAATTGTGTAGTTTAACATGTCCTATCAAACGCCACACCTTGTATCCAAATCAAGGTTTGAATTCTTTATATTCATGGTATTGGCATAGCATCCAAAGATGCCATTTTGGTCATATTTCAACACATGATTTGGGAAATTAAATATTCAATAAAAATGAATGGTATGACATGTTATCTGAGAAACATGTAAGCAAGAATAATGTATGGGCCACTTTTTTATTATAAATATTTTTGAGGTGATTAGGGAAAATACAAATGCATGAGTCTTTATTTTCCTTTGATTAATAATTCTTAAATCATTTCAAACATTCAGAACCATCAATGAATTCAAACTAAGAAATGTTTGTAAATGAGTGTGGTTTGGGTTATTTCTATAAGCTTTGCACTATTTATGTTGTTAAATTCCAAAAAAGGTTTTGTTTTAGTGATTTACCAACTAAGACACCCTATTAACATCATTTCCTAATATGAATAGTAACAAAACATTCTTTCAATTATAAAAAATTATTCAATATTTAAAAATATATACATATCTATTTGTCACTAATGTGAATTATTAAAAAAATACACAATAATAATTTGATTGGGATACCAAAGGGTCTATGTAATCATATTTAAAAAATTTGGAGTTTAAATATCAAAATAAAAATAATTATAGAAGACCTTGTCAAAATTATATCCATTCATGTTTTGTAAACAATTGGGTTTAACTCTTTTCTTTTATTTAAGTATTTTATTCATTTAAAAAAAAAAAATTCATGTGCATAATAGTTAGCAATCATATAATAGTATTATTTTTGAATCTTTGTTAGGATACATAACATGTCAATTGATTCAAAATATATAATTATTACATGACAAAATAAATTCATTAGTTCTCCTTAAGTATAAAACATGATACTACATGTATATATAATATGTATGTACTGACATGAAGTTTTTCAGTAGCACTAGTTGCTTTATGCTTCAATGTTGGATTACTAATCTATACAGCCTATATAAAACATACAAGAAATGTTACATTATTAAATACATCCACCATAATATAACTTGTGTATACTGGTAATTAATTGAAATTATAATGGGGAATAAACTAATTATATACATATATATAATGTGTATATACCATCCTAGGGTTTTTTTGAAAATTTTTCTTGATTGATACTCAAATATTGGATTGCCTACCTCTTTGAGTTGTATTTATCCTACAAGTAATGTTAAATTATTAATTACTTTGATCAACGCAATGAACGGTTTCATTTAATCAATATTGATTTAGCACATTGAAGTGACATCGATAAGTTTTCAAATCTACAACGTGGAGACATGCATTTATAGCTAGTGATAGTTATTTATTGGTAACTATTAAAAAACCAATATTTTAATTACATATATATTGTACCCATTTAATTAGTACACTTATGATATATTGATGACATATTGGTAGTTTCAATCCTATAGTTCCACATGTTTTATTAGCTAAAAATCTAGTATTCAACCTTTACAATTTTATTTGCATTATCCTTCACGAGTTTACTTTGAAGGGTGTTGTCGCTTCAAAACTTTCAGATATGCCTAGAATGACACTTTTTTCATGTGACGATGAATCTATCATTTGTTTAAGATGTATCTAATAATGCAATGTGGTAATAAACCTATGATAGATGTGTATTTTTTTAATGAAACAAAAAACATTTGTTTTCTTATTACTTCCCAAAAAATAGATTGGGCTTCTCGATAAATAGTGTAAAGATAGTGGTTCAAAAATTAATTTTATTTAGCCTTCCACAAATATTGAATAGACATTCTAAAGTTCTTATATGAGTTGTGAAGTGGTTAAACTTCCTTTTTTATTATCATAAACAATGTATCATTTGACATTGTGAATCTCAATTTTGGATGTCTATTCATGTGCTATGTCATTATGTAGGATACAGGTTGTTTATAAATGAGTGTGGTTTGGGTGATTTATATAAGATTTTCACACTTTATGTTATGAAACTATAGAATAAGGTTTGATATGGTCACTTAATAACTAAGTTAGGGCATTAACATCACTATCTAATATGTAAATAAATCAAACAATCTTTTAGTTATAAAAAATAATTGAAAAAATAAATAAAAATAAATTATTTAGTATAGAGATAAAAGATAAATGTTGTTTTTCAAGAAGATAAGTGTATATATTTAGAAAGATATGCTAGTTTATCAAATCATAAATTTCCAATGTTCTTCAATATTTTTAAAAATACTTTCATACAATATTTGTCTTATAAAAAATAAAATTTGATAGGTGGTTTTTTGGGAGCAATATTTCTATTTATATATTTTCATTTGTGGTTACAAAAATACAAATATTATAATATATCTTCATTATTTTCATATTTTAAATATATTAGTAATAAAAAATACTAATTGAACTTTGAATTTCTAATTATTTTTATTTACATTAAAACTAATAACTAATTTTAATACTTCTCAAATTTCAAGGCTTAAACTTTGAATTTCTTATTCTTGTTTTCCACATTCAAACTAATAACTTATCCTAATAGTTCTCAAATTCCAAGTCCTAGTGTTTTTATGTTATGATGATAACTTAAACATGTATTCACATGGAATTCATAGAATCATCATGCACATTATATCTCAATATTGCTTTCATATATATAATCTAATTATAGAACATTAGATCCATAAAAACATTACTTGATATACGTTGGTTTTCACCATAACAGTATAGTAGATTTATATTTCAATTGCCATTTTAATATATTTTTTTAAATTTAAAGTTATATTTTTTTACACCCAAAAAGGTTTGAGTCACCCCTAGTGGCAATACAATATAAATTTGAAATAATTTAAATACACTATATTGAATTAATATCAATAATAATTAGTCTTTTTTCTTGGAAATAAAATTAAAATGAAAAAATAAGAAGACATAGTAGTGAGTGGTAATGCATGAGTGGTAAATGTTTTTTCACATGCATATGTCAAGTGATAATAACATAAATGACATCAAGATAATTGGGTTCCATGGATTCGATAATAATCACACCTAGAATCATTCTCAAATTTCATATGCAATTTTTTTAGTCGACTCCTTCTATGACCTTCAATAGCAAAGTGATATATTTATTTTAGTTACCAAAAAAAAATAGAAATATTTCTCCCTAAATTCTACTTATCAAATACTATTTGTATTAAATGATATATTATATTAAGTGAAATATTATATTAAAATATTATGAAAATTGTTGAGTTGACAAACTAGAAAATGTTTCCCAAAAATAAGTTGAGCCTTTCAACAAGATATAGAAAACTAGAACTAAAAATCTATTTGTTCTATTAAAATAGTGAAAATATACCACTCAAATAAAACCACACAAGATCCTCTACACACTAACCTCAAAATATTCTTGAAATGCATTATTCACAATCACTAGAAGACTCTAAGATGACCATAACTAAACCCCCACTAGAATACATATAGTATGATATCTAATTTCAAGAATAAAAACAACTCACATACTTCTTAATTTACTAATAATAAAATATATCACAAGTGTTGTAAGTGAACAAGCATAACAAATTTGCAATTAAAATATATTAATTATAAATCTGCCATACATGTTCACTTATAATAAGATTAGGATGTATTTTTTAATGTATATTAGATGTATCATTACAATGTACACCATTTAATTTCAACTCTACCATAGGTTTTTACTTTAAAAAAATTAGAGATGCTTTACTACAATTGACATCACATATAGAGCTTATGTAGGATTTTAGATTATTTGTTGTAGAAAGTGGATTTTGATGTTGAATGAGACTAGGTTATGTGGCCCATGAGATCCATTTACTAAATAAATAAAATTAATGAATCATTATATAAATTATTAAAAAAATTTAATATATTCATATAGATACATATCTATCGATCTCTATTTCTCTATAAAAAACATCTAAAAATAAATGATTTGGTATTAGGTTGATATCATATTGATTCTCAAATTGGCCATATGAAGCAATCATTTATTTTTTTGCTAATCAGTAGTACTAAAAAACATTGTTCACAAAAATGATGAATGTATCATTTGATAAATATGTTTTAATGATTTTCATGATATATCCTATATATAACAATTGATAAATTTGTCAATTTGCACTTAGTCCTCTAGGCATAACATAAATTTAAGCATTGGAATAATAATTATTATTTTTCTTAGAAATTAAATGAAAATATGAAAATGAAGAATGTATATCAATAAACATGTCCAATAAGTTCTTTATTAATAAAAGGTGTCCTTTATCTCATTAAATATCTAAACCAACACTCTACATGCAAAACCCTTTGTATTATAAAACATCAATGGAGTCGATTTTACCAAGCCCTTATACGACTATTTCTATTTTGATGTTTAGACTCCAAAACTTTTCAAGATGGACACACATACCCTATGGTGGACCAATTAGGCTAGGCTATGTGCATGTTTTTTTTACAAGACACATTGGTGGCTTGTTAATATTGTTGTGGATTATCACAATCTATTTTTTGAACTTTGGTAATTTAGAGTTTATCATGGTTTTTTCACCATACCAAGGTTTTTACTAATCCACATAGCATTTTCAATAAAATAAAGAAAAAGTTTGATATAAAAAAATAAGGTTAAACCCCACTTGTTCATAAACACGTTCTATATTAGGTATTGATGTTAATAGTCTATGTAAGCTGTAGTACATTGGGGTTTCTCAAATATTTTAGCACTACACCAAGGGTTTTATTGATTCATGCAAAATTTTACTAAAAATGAAGAAAAAAAATTGACATAAAAAATAGATCTAAAACCCTCTTGTTCAAAATAAAGTTACATCTTTTGCAGTGATGTCAATGATTTACCTAAATTATTAAACAAGTATAATAAACCTTCTTATGATGTAATAGAAGAATACACATCTAAACTAGATATTCATACTATCATATCACATTTTATTGGAAATAATAAAAAATGTTGTTGAACCAATTCATAGTCCATATAATCACTTTCAAATATCTGTATAAAATTTATGGAAGGTTAAATATAATTAATGTTTGAATAAGTATCTCTAGATTATTTATTGAGGAGTCAAATCTATTTTTTCAAAACATTTGATAAATTTTTATGTAATAAATTTTAATTATTTCTCAATTAGCTTTCATAATGTACTTTAATACAATATTTATCTTATTAAGAATTTTTTTGATAAATAGTTTTTTAGGATCAATATTTGTATTTATTTATTTTCATTTGTGGTAGCTCAAATACATATATTATGGGATTTCATAATGCCACAATATACTTGACAAACTCACTGGTAGGTGTTCTCTATTTTCATTATATTATTTTATTCCTATGGAAAAAATTAGTTTCACTTTGATTTTTTAATTATTTTTCTATACATTGAATTTAATAACTTGTCCCAATACTTCTCAAATTGTAATGGTCAGTGTGTCCCACATATTTTATTTACAAAAACATACTTATTCTATTTCAAAATTGGTTTTATGCCATGTACTTAATTCCAATGTAGAGTGTTAGACCCCTAAACATATTACATGGAATAAATTATTTTTTACCATGATGGTATGGTAGTAAGCATAATTAGTTTTTTCATCTTACTCTTACAAATTATAATAGATTTATATTTCACTTAACATTTTAACATTGATTTTTAAATTAAAAAACACGCTTGTTTACACCTAAAAATTTTCAATTCCCCCTTGGTAATATTTTTTATAAACTATATCAATCACTCAAAACACATGAACTTTGAACTATAATACAATAGGAATGAAAAATAATTTTAAAACACTATACTTAATTAATATGAATAACAATAATTCATTTTCCATAGAAATGAAATTAAAAAATAAAAATGAAGAAGACATACAAACAAGTGTGGCCAATAAGTTATTTACTAAAAAAATAGACCTGAGCCACAAAAATGTTTCTCAACAACATCTAAATCCACCTTATACATATTATAATTTATATGGGTTTTCAAGTGGTTGAACCCACTAGTAATGTATCTTAAAATAGTATGATCCTCTAGGTTGGATGTGTATTTTCCTACCAAATCATTACATGGGACATAGGCTATTTATAAATGATATGGTTTGTGTGGTTTCTATTGGTTTTGCATGCAACATTTCAAATAAAATAAATAAAAACCCTAAAATTCAATATGGTCACATAGACCATATGTTCTCCTAGTTACGTTAGGATACATGGATTATTTTTTAAAGAATCCACATTTATTGGTACTTAATATATTTATATATTAGTGTAGTTTGTTTTTTTCAAAAATTCTACACAAGTTTTGTACATGGCATAAGTTCTAACCAATCATGTAATTGACATCAAACATTTGGAGAAGATGGTAAACACAAACATATGGAACTCTATTTTATTTATCTCGTTAATTTTTTTTGACATGGATGGACCATGTGAAGGGTTTTACCAATGCATGTAGCATTTCAAATAAAATGAAGGGAAAACACACTCCAAAAAGTTTATATTTTCATCACAACACTATAGATTGGTTATCACATCAAATTATGTCATTTTAGTCATGTCCCAAGCTTATGCCATCAATAAACTAAATCTAAACCTATGCTAGGATATTGTTTATAGAAATAATTCAAACCTCCATTAGGATACATAGTGTGCCAGTTGATAGGACATGTGGAGCTTCATGATTGAAACCATTGAGATGCCATCAATAAATATCATAAGACATATAAGCAAATAGGTACTATATTGTTGTAATTAGATATTGATTTTTTAATAATTAACATTAAATAATGTTCATTGGTTAAAAATACATGTCTCTACCTTGTAGTATTAACAATATATTAATGTCACTTCAAGATGCTAAAATAGTCTTCATTAAATGGAGTTATTTACTAGGTTAACCAGAGTATTTACTAATGTTGAATTACTAGTAGGATAAATATAGCTTAGGGAGATAGGAAATCTAACATTCAAGTGTGAGAAAGCATTTTTTTAAAAAACTTCTATAATAATATATACACATTATGTTCATGTTTGTATGTGTGTAGTTTTGTATTCCCATTATAATGTCAATAAATTATTGGTACAAACAAGTTAGATTAGGGAGGATATATTTAATAATGTAGCATTTATGATATGATCAATACATCATTCAAAGCAATATTTAAGCATCAAGAAAACAACACCATAAAAAACCTTTAGATCAACATATACACACTATATATACATGTAGTATCATTGAAGATCCTCAGGGAGCAACATTAGACCATTTTTGTCATGTGGTTAGTTTGGAAATTTTGGGGTTTGTGATATTCCATATTCTATATTTGATGTCTTTGGTATAATTTTTCTTTTATTTTAAACTATTCTAAGTCACTAGATGGAGGGATTAAGGAAGTTCAAACTTGCAACTTGCTTAAGAGAGAGAAGATTAGGCTTAAAACCTTACTGAATGAAAATTTCATAAAAAATAAGGTGTTATCCTAATATAATAACCTATAATACATTCATTTTATGTTAGCTTAACTCACCATAATGATCTATTTCTTGGCTCAAAATTGGAATTCTAGATAATGCAAAAACAAGATTTCTAGGCTTAGGAATTAGGCCTGTAGATTGAGATATTGGAAAATATTTTTTTAAATATATAAAATAAATTTGAAATAAATTTTAACAATTTACTAACATCTTCATACATATCCTACCATGTTTCATTAATTTTAACTAGTTAATTTTCATTTTAGAGGGATTTTTGTGCTTCAAAACACTAATTCATGGTATATAGACTATGTACAGGTAACAAGCATAAAATGAATACAAATTCATATTATTAATATATTTTTGTATTATTTTTTATTGATTTAAATAGTCTCTCCACACTTGTTTCCTATTTTATCATTCACATTGGCACCTAGAGAAATCCCAAAACATGATAAAAATAACTTTCCTTGATTCTAGAAACCCCGGTCATGATTTATACAAGTAGTGAGCTAAAGCTCAATGAAAATTAAATATTTAAGATCAATTTTTAAATATTTTAAATTTAAAAACCTTCATAACACATGTATTTTTATTTTTTTCAAAAAAATTTCACAAACCAATATTGAAAAGTGATAGAAAACTAGCTTACTTAAATGTCATTGTTAGAGGTATAGTCACTAGGGGTGAATGAGTGAACCTAGAAAATCCAAATTCAATTTAAATCCTTTAAATTTATTAATAAATTAATAATCACTCATGAATCATACACATAATTCATAACAATGAGCAAGAGAGACAATACAGGATCAATCACATAACATATGACATATGTGGGAAACCCTCTTGGGTGAGAAAATCCATTGGAACCTAAAATTGGAATTTTTTCCTATAATAACAAGAATCAATTTAGACTAGATGAAATTGATCAAGGAACTACAATCCCTTATTTAGTGAGAATACAATCTCATAAGGTGATATGACACCTGTCTAACTGATCTACAACAACAACTAGACTTTTATCAAGTTTCACCTTAAAAGGAGGTTGTAACCCCCTTAGATGGTGAGACGACACAATAAAAACTATGAACACATCAACCTTTGTACTAATGTCTACAACACCTGATGATGGATCTCTGCTTATCACTCTTCACCTTAACTCACACTCAAACTTCAAGAACTCTATTTTACCAATAAAATTATGACCTATATATCATACAAATAGTCCTCAATATATTTTTATATTAAACACATCCACTTAGCACCTACCCATTCCTTTACTTCACTACACTATGCTCTCAAATGCATATTCCACACATAAGTCTCTCACAAGTCTAAAAATCTCAATTTGGTTTCACTATATATACAACATTCGTGACTATCAACATATTGGTCAGCTATTAGGCATGCCTTAACCATTAAGGTACTTACCATATGAATACATAGCTTAATATAATCTTCATAGGTTGGATATATCATTTATGGGTCACCCTTAAGCAGCTACACCTTTCAATAAGGCCCTTATAGATCTTATAGGTCTCATGGAGACCTATTCACCCATTTATCACTTTATTAAGAAAAAAAAGAATACATGACCAATTTTAAATACATTGGTCCAGTCTTTATGTCCCTTTTGACATCTTCAACTGACTACAGTCATCTTTTCTCAACTCTGTGTATGCTTAAACAACTCAAATAATGACCTTGTACATAAGAACACCATGAATGAACACATAATCAACTTATAAACCTTTGTTCATACTATACACAATTTGTCAAGCTTTCATAAGGCACATAAATGATCCTCATAGAGTATAAAATACTCCCAAATAGATAATTCATCATGATACATTGAGATGACATCAAAACAATCTTAAATATCCTTCTCAGGTCACTTATAAAATAAACATGAACATAATAAAATTTTTACCTTGATATCTTTCATTGTACACACTTTTATATCTTTGAATCTATAGTTATATATTCACCTTAGAATCCTCTACATATTTACTTTTTACACTATGAACAAATTATGCATAGTTCAAAATATATATCCCAAAAATAAAACATTGGTCTTTCCCTTTGAAAAATCTAAATATTTAAATGTCAATGGTCATTTTAAAACCTTGATCACTTTGTTCACATCTCGTTCCCTCACTATTTTAGATAAAACATGAACCATTGATATTATTTTACTAATATCAACCTTTACTATTTGTAAATGACTATCACTTTGACCAATTTGAATCCACTCACACCTTTAGATCAATCTATATGAATACATGTGAACCATTCAATCCTTATCCTTTACCTTTGCTCAGTGTTAAACATCATGCACTTCTTACCATCTCTCTTAACAAGCACCACTAGATCAAAATTGTATGATTAACCATGAGCTGTTAGATTTACATTTGGTCTTGATCTTTAACATTGTGCAAAATAGACTAAGTATGGGGACCATTGCTATCTTCTTGGAAGGCCAACTTTGCACCTCCATATCTTTTGCTTCGCTCAAGTGCATGTTCCAAAATTTGGACCATATGATCTCCTAACATAGTAGAATAAAACCATGTATCAATATGTTCATATAACCCTCAGATGTGTTAGATATAACATCATTAAAATTCTCACTCAAAATTTTCTCTCACAGAGCCAACTATGTCAAGAACTTATCTTGGAGGCCAACTTTAAACAACCTTGTATTTTGTTGTGCTTTAGTGCATGACCTAAAATTTAGCACAACCCAACTAGGCTCAAAAATGAAAAAACTAATATGATCATATTACTCTAAAATGTCCACATGTGTGAGATATGCCATCATTAAACTTCTTACTTGGCTCTTTCTGGCCTCATGCAAATTTGGCTAAGTATGGGAAAACAATGTCAAACTACCTAAAAGTCCAAATTTTCACTTGTATATATTTTGTCATGCTTAGTCACATGATTTGAGATTTATCACATAATAACTAGGGAAAATACTAAATAAACCCATGTGACCATTTCCTCCTAGAACCTCTATGCATGTGAATGCTTACATCATCAACATTCTTACTCGACTCTATTTGAAAATATAAAACACTATGAAAATGCCTGAGAGCCCAACTTTACACCCACATATATTTGAATACACTTAGGTGCATGTGCTATGACTTAGTGCATAGAAACTAGGGACTAATGTGATCATAACCATATGACCAAATCTCCTTGACTCATCCACACATGGTAATTATGATGTCATAACATTGCTTACTAAGATTTTGTGCCACTAGACCCAAAATGTCTAGATGAAGACAATGATCAACTAGATGAAATCCACTCATGCACACAAGCACTCAAAAATCATATAAAACCTCTATAGTACTAATTTCATATGATTAATATACCATACTCATCCTTGAACATCTCTAGCCATGTCAAAACTAAATATCAACCAAGCCTCCTTTAAGCATACTTAGACAAGCACATTGCACACTTTGTCATTATCATTTAGACTATCTAGACACTTCATCCACTCGCTTGGACACCTCCATGACATCATTGATAATACTCCAATAGTTTCCCCATTTTTTACTGATGTCAACACCCATCATATATCAATAAATAACCCACCTTACTTATTTCTCTTCAAGCACTCTCACAATAGGAAACTTCACCCCCTTTGACATGATGACAAAGTGGGAAAATTAGGACCTAAAAATACCAAAAACAAGAGATTGCCACCTTATAAAGATGATACAAACTCCCCCTTGCCTTGATCTTACCTCTTCTTGTCTTTATAACTTCTTTTTTCTCCATGCCAACATTCTTATTCAACCAAGCACTACAACCAATGAAGAAAAACCAGATAAATATGACTAGATCTGGTCAATTAATCACACCAAAATTCTTTAAATCTCATATTTATTAGATATAACCATATTTTAAATAGGACTGAAGTATCTCACATATGCTTCCCCTTACATCATACAAATCTCTTCAAGTCATCTAAGCTACCTGAGTTATCTCCCCTAATCCTAAGCATACCACCTTGTACTTCTCAACCATGCACTACAATCTAATGGAACTCTTTAAGAAACATCTGAGAGGGAATCCCCCTAAGATCTTTGATAAAATGCATCACTTTAACATCTTTAGATATTCATACACCATGAAGGACCACCTCATAAACTCACTAGCTTTCTCTCTCAAACCACCTCAAGGATTACCAATAGAACTTCATGCCACTAACCAAATAGCAAACATGCACAAAAAACAACTTGAGGACTCAGGTCAAAATAATCACACCTTGATATTTTGGAAATTTTGATCAAAAGGCACTCTTCTTTACATTAGGCATGTCTAGTCTCCTTGTAGCCCTAGATATAACTTGTAGAGTCCATAAATTTTAGTAGACACATATTCAAGACCTAAAAATTCATATCTAGAAAATTCTCATATGCCCCCTAAAGAAAATCAATTTTCATCACCTATCTCATCTTCTACTACATACTTCCTTCACAAACCAACTTACCAATTAGACCTCCATCTTGAAAAAAAATGAATATATTGAAAAACACAAACCTTCAAATCTCTATGAAGCTTAATTTGACAACCAATTTGTCCCTTTCAACCAATTAAGAATCATCATATCTCAACTCATGAGGCAGACCATTTTTTAGCATAGCCCAAAACCCTAGAATTTCAAAATAAATAGAGTAACAAACCTCCCTTTGGTCAATATCCACCTTTAAAACATCTTTCACACCTAGATACAACCAAGACACACTTTTGGACCAGAAATTGAGCTACCATACCTTTGGGAATATTGGTTTCCTATATCCCATTTTAGGCCTGCTTACCCTTAAGCCAAAAACTAAGAAAATTGAGAGCACTAAAAAATATCTAATTTATCTTCAACATACCTTCAAACCATAAAACTACCTAGAGGACATCATAAATAAGTGCATAAATATTTATAAGCACAAAATCATTCTTGGTATTCCATCAATCTCTTTAAGCTAACTAAAAAAACCATTCTAACCCTACTTGCAAAATTTGCACATATGGCCAACATACTTTCATGATAAAGAATATTAAGCTGGGCTCAACCATGCATTATAATCATGTCACCAATTGATGAGAAAATTGCATATTCTCCACCTAATATTTACTTATCTCCATATACCAAAACTAAGTCATTAGCATCATGAACACACACCTTAGGGTTTGTAGACATCAAACCCTCTAGTCACTACGTTACATCCTTTCAGCTAGTTTGTCAAAAACTAAGAGCAAACTGATCAACCAAAGAACATCTTGACACATAGGTCTGCCAATTAAAAAATCCTTTATTTTAAGCCAACACATATTCTCATGACCTTATTTTCTTACAACATCAATCAAAACCCAGCCAACATCCACCATGCTTCCTCTTTTTTTAAAGTGTCTCCTTAAAGATTAGAGAGAGAAACCCCTTTGACAAAGAGAGAATAAAATTCCCAAAACTCTAGAGAGTGCCATATTCCCATAATCTCATCTAAATTGTAGTCTAACTTGATATTGAATGAATTCTTGACTTTATTATTTTATTTATATTTTTCAATAAAAACTTTTGACTTTCCTTCTTGTTTATTATGGTAAATAAACCATTTTTTGTCTCAGTTTGATCTCTTCTACTAGGATTAGGTTTCCATAACCATTTGTGACATCTTCCTTGCACACTAGGATCTCCATACACCTTATTTTGATTTGGGAACACATTCAACATAATCTTTCAATACCTAGCAATGTGATCAATTTTATGACATTTGAAACAAACAAGATCACTCATACTTTTTACTTGATGATGATTGTGATCTTTCTTCTCTAATTAGGTAGAAGACAAAGTTTGTATCTTCTTCATATCTAATTCCTTCTTTGCTCATGACTGATCTGAGTTAATATATCTCCAAGACTAATTTCTCCTTCTTCCAAGGCTCCATGTGAACTCATTCTTAGAGCTC
The DNA here is from genome assembly GCA_037957365.1 of Torreya grandis. Classification (NCBI taxonomy): domain Eukaryota; kingdom Viridiplantae; phylum Streptophyta; class Pinopsida; order Cupressales; family Taxaceae; genus Torreya; species Torreya grandis. The sequence goes on along the minus strand of JARHVA010007761.1, from coordinate 466,200 downwards.
ATCTTGTGTCTTATGAACATATTGATAGCAAAAATGACAATGGTCATGAAAAACCTTGGCATACTTTATTTCATTAGGATGTTTAATAGGTCTTATCATGTTCCTCTTGGTGCTTTCATCCTTCTTGTCCTGAGCTAATCTCTCTTTCTCTTTCTTAGCCTTGTTTATCTTGACAACAAATTACTCATGCTAACTCATCAATGACTCCATATTGATCTTTATCAGAGTGCACTCATTTCTTTTACTTTCAAATTTGCATTTGTAGTCTTTAACTAATCCTCAATAATACTAATCTTATCTTCCTCCTTTTTGACCTTATTGGCCATGTCTTTCAATCTATATGATTTTTCTTCAATAGAGTTGATCTTCTCTAGATTCTTCTTTTACTCTTTCTTATGTATAAATAACAAAATTCCCTCGAGATAACTTATTTATACTTCAAGACCTTTGGTCATATTCCTTAATTTATGTTTCCTCTTCTTCTATTCCTTTAGTTCACCAAGAACACTCATGAGCTCAGCTTCTAGATCAACTTCTTCATCCTCATTTTCATCTTCTCTACTATTATGGTAAGCTTTTTTATGATCCTTCAAGTTGTTAAGATTTCTCCAAAGGACTAGATCTGATACCAATTGTTAGAGGTACAATCATTAAGAGTGGGGTGAGTTAGTGAGCCTATAAAATCTAACTTCAATTTCAATCCTTTCAAGTTCTTAATCAATTACCATAAGCATTCATGAATCATACACATCATTCATAACAATGAGTAAGAGAGACAATTCAAGATCAATCACATAACACATGACATATGTGGGAAAACCTCTTGGAGAAGAAAACCCACTATAACCTACAATTGGACTACTATCCTATGATAAAAAGAAGCAATTTAGACTTGTTGTAATTGATCAGGAACTACAATCCCTCATTTAAAGAGACTATAATCCCACAAGGTGCTACCACACCTATCTAACTAATCTATAACAATAACTAGACTTTTATCAATTTTCACCTTGTAACAAGGATGTAACCCTATTAGTTTCTAAAATTACACAAAAAAACCTATGAAAACATCCACCTTTGGATTGATGTCTACAACACCTGATGATGGACATCTATTTATCACTCTTCACCTTTGCTCACACTCAAACTACAAGAGCACTATTTTGACAATAAAATTATGAGCTAAAATCCATAAAAATCATCCTCAATATATTCTACTATTTATCACATCCATTGGGAACCCACCCATTCCTTCTCTTCACTACATGATGCTCTCAAATGCATATTCCACACATAAGTATCTCACAAGTCTAGGGACCATCAAATTTGGTTTCACTATATATAGAGCATTCATTATTATCAACATATTTGTCATCCATTAGGCATGCCTTAACCCTTAATTCATCTATAATATGAAGACACGTCTCAATATAATCTTCATAAGTCATCCATATCATCTATGGGTCACCCTTAAGCAATTACCCCTTTCAATAAGGCCCTTGTAGCTATAATAGGTCTTGTGGAAACCTATTCATCCATTTAGCACTTCATTGAGAAAAAAGGGAACATATGATCACTTTTAAATACATGGGTCTATTCATTATGTCCCCTTTGACATTCTAAAATTACTACATTCATCTTTTTTCACCTCTATGTATTCTCAAACAATTCAAATAATGACCTTGTACACAAGAACATCATGAATGAATACACAATCAAATTCTAAACTTTTGTTCATACTACATATGATTCGTCAAACCTTCATAATATACATAGATGATACTAATGGAGTCTAAAACACTCCCAAATATCTAATTCATGATGAGACATTGAAATAATATCATAACAACCTCAAATATCCTTCTCAAGTCAATTGTTAAACAAACACAAACATTGTCAACTTTCAACCTCAATATATTTGATTATACACACTTTCAAATATTCAAATCTATAGTGATAGATGAGTCATGGAATCCTATACATATTATATTTTAACATGATGAGAAAATTATGCATATATCAAAATATATAGCCAAAAAATAGACACTAGTCTTTCCCTTTGCAAAATTCAAATATTCAAATGCCAATGGTCACAGTTAAAACTCAATCAATTTGCTTAAATCTCATGCCCTTACTACTTTTGATCAATCATGAACCATAAATATTATTGTATGAATCTCAAACTTTAATGTTATTAAATGACTATCACTTTGACAACTTTGACTCCACTTACACCATTAGATCAATCAATATAAATACATGCAAACCATTCAATCCTTAGCCTTTACCTTTGCTCAGTGTTAAACATCATGTAATTCTTACCATATCTCTCAACATGCACTATTAGATCAAAATTACATGATTAACCATGATCCATTAGATTTTGATTTGGTCTTGGTTTTTAACATTGTGTAAAATAGAGTATGGGGACCATTGCTATCTGCTTAGAAGGCCAACTTTGCACCTCCATATCTTTTTCTTCGCTCAAGTACATCTTCCAAAATTTGGATAATATGATCTCCTCACATAGTATAATACAACCATGTATCAATATGCTCATGGAAGCCTTAGCTATGTGAGATATAACATCACTCAAATTTTTCTCTCACAAAGCCAACTATGTCAAGAACTTATTTGGGAGGCCAACTTTGAACATGCATGACTTTTATTGTACTTTAGTGCATGACTTGAAAATTAGCACAAATCAACTAAGCTCAAAAATGAATAAAATTGTATGATCATATTATTCTAAGATGTTTACATGTGTGAGATATGCCATCGCTAAACTTCTTGCTTGGCTCTTATTTTCCTCATGAAAATTTGACTATGGGAAAATAATGTCAAACTCCTTAGAAGCCCAAATTTTCACTTATATATCTTTTATCATGCTTAGTTTCATGACTTGATATTTAGTGCATAAGAACTAGGCATAATACTAAATAAACCCATGTGACCATTTCCTCTTGAAACCTCCATGCATGCAAATGTTGACATCATCAACATGCTTACTCGACTTTATTTAAACATAGAAAACACTGTTAAAATTCTTGAGAGCCCAAATTTTCACCCACATATCTTTTAATACACTTAGGTACATGTATTAAGACTTATTGCATAGAGACTAGGGACTAATTTGATCATAAACATATGACCAAATCTCCTTGACTCATCCACACATGCTAGTTATGATGTCATAACACTGCCTACTAAGATTTTCTACCACTCAACCCAAAATGTGTAGATGAAGACAATGATTAACTAGATGAAATCCACTCATGCACACAAGAACTAAAAGCATATAAAACCACTATAGGACCCCTTTCATATGATCAATATACCATACTCATCCCTAAACATTTCTAGCCATGTCAAAATTGAAGATCAACCAAACCTCCTTTAAGCATACTTAGATAAGCATAGTGCATACTTTGTCATTGTAATTTAGACTATCAAGGCACTTCATCCACTCACCTAGACACCTCCATGATTTCACCATGACATCATTGACAATATTATAATAGTCATAACCATGTCCTAACTATCACAAGTCTTGTAAAGTTTTTTCTTATCAGTACCAAGAATAAAAAATATTCCAATGATATAAAGATTAATTCAATTCAAAATACATTCACTTACACATAAATATGAGATTATAATTGAAGAGTGGAATTCAAATTATCATATTTTCATTGTTTTTGATGCAAATTATTATTTAACCCTAATTTTAAAATGTGTGGGTATGTATTTCAATTTAAGCATAGGGTTAAGAATATATAAATTAGATGGAACAAGGGTGATAATTATATCTAAAGTAGGCCAATTAGATTATAAACTTATATATAAGCATACACTAAATTTATTATGCTGAGATAGTTTAAATATAGAAAGTACAGCTAGGATAGATATAAAAATGACAAAGAAGAGAAGTACTTATATTTTCATGATGTTGATGTAATCATCGATCTAGAATAGGGTGAAAATAGATGGGAAGAAAATTTTGGAATAGTTTTTAGATTTTGGATCTAGTCTTTCTAGTTATCTGGATAGTTGCACTAGCCTTAGATGGTTATGTTAACACTATTGTTTGAGTCTGATGAATGTGTCTTATACACAATATCTTTGAAATAATGTGTGATTACATAGATGCTTTTGGGTTTTTATTCTCCTTAATTATGGTATATTTAGATCTAAGTCATCGATTGTCACTCCTTTTGAAATGGAAAAACCCTATATTTTCATCTTTCATGTGACCTAAAGAAAAACTAGGTTAGTGGGCACATGGTGTTGAGATGACCCCAATTACCCCACTAGTAGAGGACACTAACTACATATACAATACTCTAAAAGAGGGTCACATATTCATGTAGTTCTCCCCTTCATGTTGGCTTGTGTGTGATTCATGTAATGCATGTAAAGCAAGTACAATAGTGACTTGGTTTGTAACATGGAAAACAAGGCCTAGTGACTTCTCATTTACTACTTAAGACATGTAGATGTGATTTACCTATGACTATTATGGAAATAGGGAACCAATTGATCAATTTAATTATTGATAGATATATTTTGATGAGTTCATTGGTATTTTTGATCTAATTACTAGGTTTTCTAGGTGAGGAATGAATGAGGGTTGATCTTTTATTTATATCAATCCTTTTAGAGTAATAACTCACATTAAAACACTTAGGTCAACCATTAAGATGTGTTTCCTCTAAAAATTGGATGATTATAGGACATCAAACATTTATATTAGGGCAAGACACTAAAATTGACATACTATCTTTTGTAGATGTTAGTGTCCAAGTAGTAGAAAAATAGGTATAGTCTCAAGACTTGTGGAGGTGTATGATATGGACATTTTCAGCATTATGAGCAAGATAGGATATCTGCATCATCAATATATTACTAGTCAAACTAAGAGATAGAACAAGGAACACAAGATAGATTAGATGCAAGGATTGTAAAATAAAAGAGAGTGCATAACTAAGAGGAACAACCAAGGTCCAATTTTTCAAAGTGTACAAGACTAAGGTGATACATAATAATAAAATATCATCTACATTTACCCACCCCTTAATATAGTAATGAATTTACTACTTTAAGGGAGAGGAATAAATGCATGGGTCTATAGACACAAATTGTCTTTGCTTGCATTTAATTTTAGTTCTTTATTTGTGACAGACCTACAACCAAGAGCTTGTTATAGTTTTAAATTATCACATATAATCTAGACTAAAATTACTTGAAATAGATTAAAGTTTGAAAGATCAAGGTTTAAGATTACACATGTATGTTGATGTAACCAACTTACCTATTAACAAGTATTTAAAAAATATGTATCATTATAAGGCTCTAAAACTAAGATTAGTATAAATATAAATAAAGTCTTCAAATTTAATATATTTAAGGAGATATAGGGAGAGAAATTTGAAGGCACATGACCCCAAATTTGGAAAAAAATGTGAGTTGCCACTTGTCCATTGAGATTAGCTCAATTTTAGAACCCAATGATACTTAAAACCTAGTGAGTTTGGATGATATAAATATATCTAACTATAAAACTTGTCAATATTGGGTTATTTGATCCCCTAAACCTTACCATAAGGTTAACCAACTACTACAATAGATTGCTTCGATAAAGTCTGTAAAAGTCTATGGGGTATCAATACATGTAGTGGTTTTAGAATCTAAAATTGATTTGTATTTTTTAATATTAGGCACATGTTTTATAACATATACACCTTAGATATGTATCATAATAAAACTATGTATAATAATGGTGCCATGTATATAATTATGCCACAAATGTGTATCTAAATCATATAAATGTGTGATTTGGATAATTTAGATATCTATGTAAGTGTGGATAACATGATTTTAAAGCATTCCCCCATTATATATGGATAAATATGAAAATTTATATAAGTACCAATGTGGAGTACATGTTTTCAAAACATTCTACCCACTATAAACTAGAGATGTTGAATATTGAATAGGTGCAGAGAACATGCTTTCAAAGCATACCTGCACTAAATTTGTGAACTAATATAAGTACTATAAATTGAATTAGTTTGGATAACATTATTCCAATGCATTCCAAACTAAATTTTAAAAATATGAATGTGTGTAAGTCATGTCCATATGACATTCCCCCACTAAATTTGTAAACTAATGTAAGTACTAAATATTTAATAAGTGTGGAG
>JARHVA010007761.1:357500-455000 GCA_037957365.1 Torreya grandis | reverse complement strand
AACCCCTAGATTTCCATATTCAATGTGACTTTGTGAGAAAAATGGGTTAGTGTGAAAGTGATGTTGAGCTAACCCCAATCACCCCACTTTCAAAGGATGCTAACTACAAAAAAAATAATAAGTATGAATTCCTAATACTCATGTAGTTATCCCCTATGTTTTTTATTATGTGTGAATCATGAAATATGTGTAAAATACATACAATAGTGACCTATTTTGCAACTTATCAAATAAGTCCTTATGACCACTCCTTTACTACTTCATACATGTACATGTGTTGTACTTATGACTGGTATGGATATATTTTCTTGTGTTTGAGGATTTAAAAGCAACTATACCCTTATTACTAGCTCAATGATTTCTAAAACACTATATTTCATATTTGCTAACTTATATATGACAAGAGGTTTTATAATATCATATGCACACATGTGGGTATTATTATAAATACCCACATTTTTGCAAAAGAGATTTATATAAAACTACAATAAGGATCATTTATCTACTTATATTACCAAGATGAATTCAACCCCAACTTTTAAGATAAACAACATAGTTCAAATCATTTATAGAGTGATTTTGATAAGTGTTATGGTCTCTTTGATAAGATTTCTGGTTTTTTTAGGTGACAAATAAATGAGGGATAATCTTTTAATTGTATCAATCCATTTGGAGTAATAAATCACATTAAACCACTTAAACTTATAATTAGGATACATTTACTTTATAAATTATATGAATTTAATGAATTGGACACTTACTTTAAGGAAGGATGGTAATGTTGATGTTGTTATTTGTCTCAGATGTTGGTGTCCATGGAATAGCAAAATGGGTATAGGCTCATAACTTGTTAAGGTATAAGATAAGTACAATTTAAAAATTCCCAACATGATAGGATAATTGTGTCATCAATATAAGATGTTTTGGACTTATAGATAGTCAAAGGGGCACAAGATAGAGAATATTTGAGCCTTGTGGAAGTAACGAGATTATAAAACTAAGAGGAAAAACCAGGGTCTTATTTTTTCAAGTGTACAAGACTAAGGTGCTATATAATCATAACATATCATCTACATGTATTACATAGTCTTATTTACGACCATGTTTTATAAACTTCTTTCATTTTATAAATATTGGAGTTCCTAGTCTCTTATATTATTTTATCCTCCTTCCCATGTACTAATTAACTATCTTCATTCTCTACTCCTTCCTTATTTTCTCCAACCTCCTAAACTATCTCTTGCCTTAACCTTAGTTGAGTTTAATGAAATCATTTATGAATAAAGATATTACAACTATTCAAAACATGTTCAATACCTTCCTTAACCCCCCATTAAGTACCATGACCTCTAATTGCCCTATGAGATGAGAAAAACCCTTTGAATTCCCTTTACAAATTTAAATTTTCAAAAAAAATAGTTTTGGTAGGAAAACAATAATTAGGCTCAAATAACCAAATTGTTGAATGCTAGAGATTTGAAAACCTTATAAATAACTAAACAATAATTCCTAAATCTACTTAAAAACAAAATTAAAAATAAATTAAAAAAGATGAGTCTTTTAATCCTATGATCCTACATTAGACTACTTGACTTCAAAAAGTATTATACTCCCAATCAATGACCTATTCATCAACATTTGCAGTGGAATTTTATGTCTTATTATCCTATGTACATATAGAGTTATATAAAATTAACATAATTAAATGGTATTCTTTCCAATCTCTTTCATGTGTCCTTGTGATATTATTTTCTCCCACCTCTAGCTACTTCAAATAAACTCCCTCTTGTATGTCCTCTTGAGAACATTATTGTACCATCATTTTCTCACTCTCTTTTGTCTCCATGTTAATATAAAGACACTCTAAGGTAATAAATCTATATCCATACTAATGAGATCTATATTTTTTCAAGACACTTCTCTATTGTTGTAGTAGTTAACAATCAATCTTATTTTTATGTCTCTTCACTTTGCTTCTCATATATCTGAACATGTCGAGATAAAATAGATTTAGTTCTTATCTTTACTATCCTACTCATGTAAATTCATAATGCAAAAACATATTAGGTAAAAAAATATTTCCATCATTCACCTCAACAATCACTTATTAATTCTCCAACTATATGTTTTCTAGCCATTCTCAAATGCTTGCATGCTTCTCATATATTTCACACTCATCGTGATCACTCAAATGCTCCATATCAGCCACCTTCAAGGATATATTCTCATGAATTTCACCTCTAATTTTAAATCTTGTATATATTCAAACATTCTAAGTTATCTCCTTGTGTGCACTTACTTGCACAACCTCTACATCCAATTATTCCACCATGGGAACATGTAAATCTACTTAGCTTCTCTATTCATCTATCTTCAACTCTATATATATTACATCTAATTTATCCAACTCTATCACATCAATATTCTCCTTCATGATAAATCCTTCCTCTATGGTCTTTCCACAACTTTTTTACTCCTTGTTATTCTAAAAATTAGTTTGGTATCTTCACATGAGAACATCACTATGTTGTTATCTTTCAAGGCAAAATTTTTCTCCTCATTCATGTGATTCTCTTTGATACATGTAAAAATATATTTGTGTTACTTACATGGAAACTTCCCTCTCATGTTTCCTTTTATAGTATCTTCCTTTAATTGGTTGCCTTTATCTAGTAGTTCATATTCTTGCATTTTGATCTTTTCATTCTCTTTATGTCTCATTTTATAGGCTATTTTGTTTTATAAACTAGATCCTAGAATGAAATCTATATTATGGTTTATGTTACTCATTGGTAAAAACTCAGTAGGCAACTCATTGACCACTATATACACATATTCATCTAATAAATTCTAAATTTCTAATATAAAATTAGTTAACTTAGTAGTTGTAATGATTGTCTTCGGATTAGTAATCAATGTAAAAATAACCCATTCTTCTTTTATTATCTATAAGATTCATTTTCCACCCACTTTCATCACCTTAGTATTGTTTCAACTACTTCATTACCATCTTTCAATGGTGTTAAGGTATGCTTCTTGCCATCCTTCTCTAATGTATATTTGTTACTTCATTTATCATGTACATCCCTCATATTGAACAACCAAGGGTTACCCAAAAACAAATGGAAAACATTCATAGGTATGATGTCACAAATTAATTCATCCTTATAGCTACCAATATAAAAAATAACCTTACATTACTCTTTAACTAGTACTTGATTCCCCTTTTGTATCCACAGTAATTTATAGGGTATAGGATGTGTCGATATTTGCAATCCTATTTTTTGAACCATTTATGAAGAAAGAAAGTTATCTATACTACCACTATCAATGATAACCTTAAAACACTTACCTTCTAATTTTCATGTTGTCTTAAACAATGTCTTCATTTAGGTTGGTTCCTTCACTTCAATTGTTTGGCTTTAGTAATACTATGTTCATCAATAAGGATTCTCCCATCTTAGGTTCTTCCACATGTGATGTTGATCTCACACTTTCTTATTCAACTTAAACAACTTGATCTCTACCTTTGGCTTTTGTATGCCTTGTTTATGGGTTCTTAGGACATTCATATGATCTATGACCAAGATACTTATTACATTTGTAACATTTTCCCCAAAAGCCTTCTCACCTACCTCTTATATATGGCCTTCTTCCATTATATGATTAACATCCTCTTATACTATTTTCTTGACTTTGAGAGTTATTTTTTTCCTCATTATGAACCTACAACTATCTTCTACCACCTTAGTCTCCTCTATATCTAAAATTTATGTCTTTACCTATAGATTGTTGAGTTTTTTGTTTTTAGCAAAATTTTATTCTACCTTGAGAACAAACTGATAAGTTTTTTATACTAATATTTGAGATAGAAAAATTATTTTAACCTATATATTTAACCTCAAATAATTTATATACCTTTCTTATTTCTCAACATCTTCTTTTACATGACCAACTTTGATTGTAAGCTTGTTAAATTATTCAATGTAGTCTTTTACACTCATCTATTTCTACTTCAGGTTTTGGAGTTTCTTAATCAAGTTTATTTGGTGTTATATAGGAATGAATTTGGATTTGAGTTTTTATATCATTTTTTTTCATTTATTAATGTTTTCTTTACATCTTTTCTTTCTTTCCTCGTGAACACTATCCTACTAAAGAGTTGCATGTCCCTTCAACCTAGTACAAGCAAAATTGAGCTTCTTGTCTTTAAATATTCCTTCATAATTAAATTATTTTTCCATTACAACTATATAATACAAAATTTATTAAACATTTATATTGCCTCCATATATTGGAATCTCAAATTTGGGCCTAAATGTTATTCCTTTTGATTACTTTCAAGAGTATTTTTTCCATTTTTCTTCTTCTACTTCTTCAACAACCCCTTCTTATGGTTATTATTCCCATTCACTCAAATAACCTATAATAAGACCTCTTATTTTGTAAAATTATATTCATTCCAAATGTGCTTGTAAATTACTCATCTATTTTAGTAATGTTTATCCTAGTTATCTTCTTTGACCTCTTCTAATGTCACTTGTAAGTGTTCCTCTATGTTTCATTATTGCACTTTTTTGCAAGTTGATTGTTAAAAACATTATCTTAGATATTAAAAATGAAATATATTTCTCCTTTGGTCACTTTTTAATTAAAACCAAACCTTTCTTTGATACCTAAAATTATGGAGGGATTAAGGAAGATCAGACTTGTAACTTGCTTAAGAGACAGACAATTAGACTTAGTACCTTATTAAATGTAAATTTCAAAAAAAAATGTGTTATCCTAATAAAATAATCTCTTACACATTAATTTTTTCATAACTCAACTCATCATAATGATATATTCCTTTGTTCAAACTTGAAAATGCCGGATAATGCAAAAATAGGTTTTATAGGACTTGAAATTAGGCCTACAAAATGAGATATTAGAATAATTTTTTTAAGTGATGAAAAAAAAAAATAAAAAATTAAACTTTAATAAAATCATCATACACCTTCCTAACAATTTTCATCAATTTTTACTAGTTTATTTTTAGGTTAGAGGGGTGTTTGTGCTTCAAACCCGTAATTTAAGGTATACAAACTATGTACAAGTAGAAAGCATAAAATGAATATAAATTTAAATTATTAATATATTTTTATATTTTATTTTGAATTTAATATACTATAAAAACATATTTACAAATTTATTATTCACCTTATTACCTAGATAAATCCTCAAACATGATCAAAATAACTTCCTTGACTATAGAAACTCGTGTCTTGATTATCTATAGGCAGTGAGATAAAGTTCAATGAAAATTAAATATTTAAGATAAATATTGAAATATTTTAAATTTTAAAAACTTTATCACACATTTATTTGTCCTTATCATACAAAATTTTCACTAAACCAATCTTGAAAAGTGATATAAGATTCCATTTCTTGACTGTCATAACCTTGTTTTGACTATCAAAAGTCATGTGCCATGTTTTATTACTAGTAACTAGAATAAAAACTATAAAAACTAAATAAAAATGATGTAAATCAAAAAATACATTCACTTAAACATAATTATAATCTTATAACTGAATATTGTAATTCAAATTAATATTTTTCATTGTTTTTGATGTAAAGAATCACACAATCCTATTTACAACCCTGTTTTATAGACTTCTCTCTTTATTTTTTTATAAATATTAGATTTCCTAATCTATTTTGTTATGTTCTCATCCTTACCACATACTAATAAATTATATTCATTCTCTCCTCATTCTCCCTTATTCACTCTAATCTCCTAAAATGTCTATTATTATCTTCCTAACTCAACCTAAGGCTTAACCTTAGATGAGTTTGACAAAATTAGTTATGAATAAAGACATTATAACTACAAAAAACATGTATAATGCCATAATTGACCCATAAATGAGTGAAAATGAAATTTGGTTGCACTATGAGATGATAAACCCATTCAAATGTCCTTTACAAACTCAAATTTTTAAAAAGATAATTTTTTGAGAAAATCATTATTAGGCTTAAATGATCAAATTTTGGAATTACATAGATTTTTAAACCTTTTAAATAAATAAACAAAACTTCCTAAACTTATTAAAAACCAAAACCAAAAATAAAGGCAAAATACATTAGTCTTCTAAGCCTATGCTCCTACATCTAACTTGTTTAATGTAGTTTATTGACTAGCCTAATTTTCAAGTGTTTTTATTTAGTTATCTAGTTGTATGGATTTTTTGAATTTTTCAAATATAATTACAAGTGATTATAGATACAATCAAGTTAGTTTATGTTAATTTGAGACAATATTTTTATGTAGCTTCCAATGGATTTTAATAGTTGAAGTTGATAACCGTATTAAGGCTCGATTCCTTGGTAATTAATCCACAATGAAAGCATTTATTTTATTATGTTAATGTTAATGTAATATATAAAAACATTATGGTGATATTATTTTGTGGAAACCCTAATTTATATGTTTCTATTTAAATGAGAAATAATGTTTTTATTTTTATCTCAAATTAGTGAATCTTGTAACATTGTAAAATTTTTGGTATTGGATTCTTATGAAACTAATATTAATTTGGGTCATACGAAGGAAAAATTTAAATAATTTAAACTCCAAATTGGTCACAAAAATCTTATGTTATCAAATTTAGTTTAGGTTGCATTAATTTTTTTTTAAATGTCTCACATTGGTGACTTGTTAATATTATTATAAATTACCATAGATTTTTGTAAACTATGGTGATTTGGTGCTTTTCGAGATACATATTATATATATGTAGTTTTGTCCCCATATTATAATGTCAATAAATTATCAGTTAAGATGAATCAAATTTGGGAAGATGTATTTAATAATGTAGCATTGCTTGTATGATTAATAATATTGGTGTGGATTGGTAATCAAGCACTAAAGCATCAAGAAATTAATGCAATTAAAAACCTTCAGGTCAATATATACACATTATATATACATTTAGTATCATGTATTATCCTTAGGGAGAAACAATGAAACATTTTTGGTGTGCAATAATTCCACATGTTGAAATGCATGCAGTATTTCAAATAAATTGAGGAAAAATCCCTAAAAAGTAAGGGTTTTACTAATTCACATAACATTTCAATTAAAATGAAGAAAACCCCCCAAAAATATAAATAATTTTAAAATAAATGATTTTTTCTAATGGAATAACTCAATTTATAAACAACCATAACAAACCCTCTTCTAATTTTGTAAGACATAAATCATGCAAACTTTATAGAAAACACCCAAACTACACTCATTTACAAATAGCCTATGTCCCATGCAATGACATACTAGAATAATATGCATCTATAGTGGAGATTTGGTGAAAATAACATAAATTTTCTTCTATATTTTATAGAAATAAAGTGAGAAAATCTTCCCAAACCACACTTATTTAATAAGAAAATGTGTCCCATGCAATGGTGTAGTAGAAGTATCCACATCTAGATTATAGCTATGGTGAGAATAAATGAGATATTTGAATGACTTACTTCCCAATATCTACATATTAATTATGAAAAGGTATATAAAATTAATTTCCATAAGACAACCCATGTACAAATTTATCACATCTTCATGTATTTATCACATTTTTATAGCATAAAAAATAATAAAAATCCAACAAGAATTTTCTCTTCCTAACATTTTTTTTTTTTTTTTTTAATAAATATATGAAAACATCATTGTTTATGAACATGAATAGAATGGCATATCTAAATGCAGTGATGAATATATGGTGTTATGATTACAATATTGATGTTATACCTTTCCACCATAAATTAAAACAAGTTGAAATTTTTATATTGTAATTATGCCTCTTGATTTATACAAGTTATCATCGTGATGTCGAATAAAAAATGATTTCTTATAATTTAATGTAATATTTTTTTTATAAACAAATAATATTCAATAAATATTTTTTATATTAATATTTGTATTTATTTATTTCCATTTGTGGTAACTCAAATACAAATTTTATGAGATTTGAGAATTCCCAACATATTGAACAACTCACTTATATATTTTCTTCATTTTCATATTTTTATTTTATTGTTAAGGAAAAAGAATTATTTCCCTTTTATTTTTCAATTCTTTTTATATACATTTCAGTTAATAATTTATCTTAATACTTCTCAAATTGTTGGATCGGGCATGTCCTACATTTTGAACCTACAAAAACATGCACACACAGGTCATTCACATAATAAACATGCATATTATTTCTCAAATTTGGTTTTATATGATATAAATAATTCTAATATATAACATTATACCCCTAAAAATATTACTTGTCATAAACCACTTTTAACCATAAACATATCATAATAAGGATGATTACTTTTTTAGCTTACTATCAAGTGTCATAATAAATTTATATTTCAATCAACATATTAATATTTATTTTTAAAATGAAATATTGAATTTTTGACACTAAAAAGGGATCAAGGCTCCCTTGAAAATATTTTAAAAAATTAAATTAATCATTCAAAACACATGAACTTGAAATAGTAATATAATAAAAAATAATAATTTAAAAACACTATACCTAATTACTATAAATAAAAATAATTTTTTTTATAAAAAAATAAAAAAATGAAAATTAATAAGACTTACTAATGAGTGTGTCCAATAATTTACTTATCAATAAAACCATTTTGCCAAGACACAAAAACTCTTGTCAACATCTATATATATATATATATATATATATATATATATATATATATATATCCAAAAGGCTACACTACTTAACTTATTCTAATAAATTAAATTAAAATATGAAAATGAAGTACACATATAATTGAGGGTTTCCAATAAGTTTTTTATCAAAAAAAACCTATATTGAGCCACATCCACTTTTCTCATCAACATTTAAATCCATGTAATATAGGCAATGCTCCAAAATCCTATAGAAGTTTTGTATCAGAGGTAAATATTTATCACATGGATGGATTGTGTAAATATTTTTATTGATTCATTTATAATTTCAAAGGAAATTAAAAAAAAAACCAAAAAATGAAAACAAAGTTAAAACACACATGTTTATAAAACATTAATGGAGGCAGTTTTGGCAAGCCTTTCTACCTATGGTCTCCCAATTATACTAGGATATGTGGATGTTTTTTGTAAATAACCCACATTTATTATCACTTAAATTTATTGTATAGTATCATAATTTATTTCTTAAGCTCTTGGTTTCACATGATGCCAACATTTTTACCAATACATACATAATTTTAAATAAAATGAAGGAAAAATCCTAAAAATGAAAATATTGTTAAAACCCATTCATTCATAAAACATTGATAGAGGTGATTTGTTAATCCATTCTAAAATTAATTTTATTACAATGTTTACCATCAAAAAAATCCACACAAAACCTATGGTGTCCCAACCAACATAGGGCAAATTGATGTTTTTTTAATAACTTGCATTGGTGGCTTGTTGATGTTATTGCAGATTATCATAGTTTTTTTTAGCTATGGTACTACAAATTTTCTTAATGGTTTCAACACCATGCCAAGGATTTTACTAATGCACATAGAATTTAAAATAAAATGAACAAAAACCCCAAAAATTAATATGGTCACACAAAATCTATCATCTTTGTATTACATTATGATACATGGATGGTTTTTTTAAATAAGCCACATTGCTTGATAGTTAATAATATTATATATTATTGTAATTTATTTTGTAATATATCTTACATTTGGGTTTATTAATGGTATTTATAACTTAAAAATGGTTTTACCCATGCATGAAAAATTTCCAATAAAAATAAGAACCCCCCCCACCCCTAACCAAAAAAAGAGTTATAACCCATTTGCTTATAAAACATGAATGGAGGAAATTTTGGCAAGCCCTTATATAATTATTTTTGTTTCTATGTTTACACTACAATGTGTTAAAATAAACCCTATGGTGTCTTAATTAGGTTAACAAATCATATTGGTCACTTGTTAATATTGTTGTAGATTATTATATTTTTTGTAATCTCTAGTATTTTGGGGTTTTTCAAGAGTTTTGACACTGTGCCAAGGGTTTTATTGATGAAAAAAAACATTTCAAAGAAATAGAATAAAAAAACCAAAAAAATTTAAGGGTTTTATTTGTGTGTGTATAATTTCAAATAAAATGAAGAAAAAAACCATATATATATATACATATATATATATATATATATATATATATATATATATATAATTTTCAAATTAAGCACTCTCATTTATGGTTTGTTTTAATTATTGAATAACCAAAAAAACTCTCTTATAAATTTGTAGGACGTATATAAGCCACCAAAACCACATCCATTTATAAATATCATGTGTCCTAACCAATGGTGCACTATAACAATACACATCCAATATATGGATTTGGCAAGAATAATAGAGGTGTTTCACCCACTTACTTCTAAATATATGTGAAATGGTAAATAAAATTAATATCCAAACTTAAACCCATGTAAAAATATATCTCTTATTTTTGGATTTATCACATTTGCATGCAATAAAAAATAATGAAACACCAATGAGCATTTTCTCCTACTGATATGTTTTCAAAAAATAAAATAAAAACATCAATGTTTGGGGACATGATTGAAATGGCATATTTTAATGTGATGATGAATCTATGGTGTTGTAATGAAAATATAAATTCCTCTAGTGCAACTAAGTTGTATTTGGATTTTTTTTTCATTTTAATACCATATAAAATAGAGGAATTGTGGATAATTTTGAATTTCCCATAGTATGAACATATGGTATCTTAATCATTCTTCTAATTTTGATCTATAATACCTTACTTACCACATATATTTTTGAAACATTTGAATTTTTTCTACTTCCTTCAGACTACTAATTTTCCTTAGTTTGATATTGAAAACCATTTTTGGTTGTGACTATAGTTATTTTGTATCATTTTTTTTTTGGTGGAGTGTATGTATTATTCCATTCAAAATAAAAAAATCATTTAAATCCAGATAATTATGATCCCATGAATTATTGATATGTCATAAGGATTATATATTGTATTGTATTCCTATAAAGATTTATGTAAGGAAACATTATAGTATTTTTATTGGAATGTTAGAAATGTATTCATGAGTTATGGATTTCAGTCTTGAAAAAATATGAAATGATGTTCCTACGTAGATGTATGTAAGGAAATATTATAGTATTCTAACTAGAATTTTATAAATGTATTAATGTGTTATGGATTTAAGTCTTCAAAAAATATAATATGATACTTAAAGTATCCATCTTATATTTTTTGAATACTGAAATTCATAACACTTAAATACATTTCCAATGTTATAGTGAGAATAATATAATCTTCCCTCTCCCTCCCTTTCTTTATGCATATACTGTTAGATTCTTAAACTAAAAGTATTTTTAGATATGGTACTAGAATTTGCATCATAATCGTAAGACCCACTATAATATATATTATTATTCATATAATAAATTTGCATATAATAGCCTATTGTATGCAAATTTGGTTCATATAGGCATACCGTATGTAAATACTGATTAGTTTCAAAACTACAATATGATGATTGAAAATTTATTAAGATGCAAGGAATAGAATTGTGGTTTATGAGAATAAACCTTTAAAACTTCATGTAAGATCTATATACCTAAAGGGTCTTAGATTATTCAAAATTACATCAATTGGAGCTTGAGATAGTGTTATAACTTGAGTATCTTGGAAAAGTAATATATTATATCTTTATACATTTTATGCATGATTTCATGGGTGTAATGATATTTTTTTGTATTTTTTAAGGATTAAAAGTATATATTGGATATGCATATCATTCCAAATATACTTTATTTGTACTTATGTTAAGTTATAAAATATTTATTTTTAGTGATTGATGGATGACTGAGTCACTTATTGTTTCCAAATTATGAAATTTATTTAAATTAAATTGATGGATTAAAGTTTCATATGGTTACATGTATCATTAAATTTGATTAAATTAAGTGAAAATAGGTTCTCTATTTGAATCTAATCAATTCTTTCTCTATTCACTATGCATAGGATCATTTTATCTATGAATTTCTATATCAAAAACTTTCTCTAAATGTTTCCTAGGGTTCATCTATCTTGACCGATCTTAGTGTCAAATGATATGGTTCTTCAATTGGTTCAAATCATATGACTAATGATGTTAGATCTTATGAAAAATAAAATGAACCCTTTAGTGATTCCTCTCATAAATCAAGTAGAGTTGGTAGGGGTGTAATTCAAAAACATTTTAAAAATGTTGGGGGGACATCTTGTAATTAGTTTTAGAACCTACCCCTAGAAGTGTTGAGGACATCCAAAGTCAAAAATATATTCCCTCCTCTTCAATAGGTGTTACAGGGCATGGTTATTGATGGTGGCTAGAAAATAAATTATAACAGGGAAATAAGCTTACTCTCATATCCATTTAGATAAATATGGTAGAGCAATATTTCCTACTCGTTAGATGAAATCCTTTAATGAGGTAGTTACTTTATCTCTAGATATAAATAACTCTTCCTTATGGAATGTATTAGTAAGCTATATTTATCTTACTTGAAGTAAACTATCTCTTATATCTTATAATGTAATAAGTATGATGACTTCAAATCATAATCAGTTTCTTCACGAAGTTATTCATAAAGATAAGCCAATTTTGGGTTGTTGTTCATTGTGTTTATAACCTTATCCCTTGAGCTAGGGAAATAATGTTTGGATTATGTGGTGGGAGGATTATATTCATAGAAATATTAAATTCTTACTATCATTTGGTTATTCAAAATGTTTCTATCAGTGACCATAATAAATTGGATATGGACTTTACAAATGGTGAATTATTTGTTTCTCTTTGTTCAATATAAAATGGTAAATACCCTATGATATATGGTTTGCCTTGTGAGTTTACAAAGTAATGTGTGACACTATTGGACATGAGATATTCTACTTAGACTTTGAATATTTTTTCATAATTTTTATAACTAATTCCCTCAATTACATCTTAATTAAGCTAATTCTTAAGAATGTTTCCAAAGATTCTATAGGGGTGGAATTTTTCGGTGAAATACTTGGTACTTTATGACAAATCTGAGTTTCACAACACTATAGGAGATGAAAAGGCTCTCATATATTATAAGGGGAGGTTACCTTTATTGAAAGTAGTAAAAATTAATCTAATTATATATAGTATTTAAAATTGTAATGTGGGGGGAATTTGCAATAATAACATTGAAAATAATAATAATGGAAATAAAGAAGACAAAGAGTCACAAGAGAATGAGAAAACACATAATTCATTCCATTACATGATGAAATAAATATAAAGGATTAGTTTAATTTAGGAAACCTGAGTTATTTCATGCTTGAAACAATGATAAATTTATCAGCATAAGAAAAACACATACCGATTAAGGAAATAACTAGACACAAAGTTTAAGTAATTCCTCATTCTTGGACAAAGACTGAACACAAAGTTTCCTTCTTTTCCTCTCCAAGTCTAAATCAAAGATGTTAAAATCCACTTTCTAAATTGTAATTTATTGTATTTATAACAAAAGGAATGGGTTAACCCTATACATTCTTAAAGACTATCTATATTCTAGTTTTCATCCTATTCAATCCTTTACAATTTTTAATTTTACAAAAAAGAAATTGTTAATTTCATGCAATAGAAATTAGATAAAAATAAAAAAGAGAAACTATAGGCTCTACTAAGGAGACTTCATTGGTGTGGTGGTTGGTGTTGAAGAACCTAGTGTAGCTAAAGTACTTATAGTTTGTCCTTTGTCCTCAGTAGCCTTAAATTTTATGAAATTATTTACTTCTATAGCATCTTCAACCTTTAGTATTACCACATGCTCACATCATGTAATTCGTCTCTCAAAAACTATAATCATTGTATTCAAAATTTGTTCAAATTTAGTCAATTGGTTATTTCCCTTGATAGAGACATAAATCTCACTAATTATAAACATGGAAGTTGTATTGAAATAACTTTCAATTAATATTTTTTTCTCTACAACTTTCTTGAATTACTCTTTAACTTTGTCCATGGTATGTAAGTTAATTGCATCTTCCTAAAATTAGTCACAATGAATATAATATAAATTAAAAGAGATCAAATTCTATTTATCCTTCATGGTGATAACCTAATCATTAAAATATATTATTACTCAATTTAGAACCTCAATATTCATGAGAAAACATTCATACCACTTGTAGGATAACTCATCCTCTAGTTTCTCAAATATTCCAACTTTAACCATCAGATTTGTATCTATCTTGATCATTTCATGAATGTATTCTCTCACATTATCCCACATGTTTATCTTATAAATGTGAGATTTTATATGTTATTGTATATTAATAACCTTATTATACATTATTTCAACTAATTTCATCACCTCTTCAATATATTGCATTCTACTTATCAACACTTCATCCACCCAAGCCTCCAAATTCTTACCATATGAACTATATTTATTGATAATAGTAATGTCTTATTTCCTTATTCTTGGTACTTGATAAGGGGAATTAATATATTTTTTCATAGGTGTGTCAACTAGATTTAGGAGGTAGTTGACGTATCCTAGAAACTATTTAATTTGATCTCAGAGTTATTCCTAAGTGAGCTCATCTTGTTATGACCTTTTGATGATCCTTTCAGTCATCTCATTCAAGTTATGAATGTTAATTTTCATGGTTGCCTCTCTGAGTGATATTATCTTGAGAGTATAGTCACTCACATTTATATTTGAGACATCCTTCTCCACATTGGGTTCTAAAATTTCAAAAAAATGAGTGTTAGAAGGATTTGTCACTAGTCTATAAGTAGGTTTACCCTTCTTAGGATGATAAATCTTAAGGATATCAACTACTATATTGAAATAGAGGATATTTTATTCAACCACCATCCTTTTCTTATTGAGCATAGGTTTCATCCATTGAAATGACACAGTACCGAAAGGGGTCATTTAAGTTCTGGTTTAAAGGTGTATATGTTGTTTTTTACTGGCATCTCTAGGGAGAGGAGAAGGATCACTTAGGAATATGAAAGGGGATGACAAAAATACCACTTAAGGTTATTTAAAAGGTGTTGTTTGTGTTGTATTGCTGAAAAGAAGAGACGGGTCAATAAAGGGAGTAGAAAAAGACAACATCATTATAGTTTTCTTTTCCATCTTCTTCCTTCTAATTGTTAAACTTTCTTAACAAGTTTTACTTGGATGTCCTCCTTAGGATAATCATCATCACCATTATCAAAACTTGAAAAGATCATTTTTTTAGTTTTCATGGTAGATTTTATCTTCTTTTGAGTTATTTTATGAGCCTATTTGGGAGGATATGAAGCTTTTATTCTTTTTGAACCACTAA
The DNA here is from genome assembly GCA_037957365.1 of Torreya grandis. NCBI lineage: Eukaryota > Viridiplantae > Streptophyta > Pinopsida > Cupressales > Taxaceae > Torreya > Torreya grandis. Next base: position 439,594 of record JARHVA010007761.1, on the reverse strand, counting down.
AACCAATTGCTTTGGCCAATTTTTTATTGAACAATTTCTTGGTTTTAACCCATACTCTATGCATTTTCCCATGACTGTCTAACAATTGAATTAATGACATATTTAATATATGAAAGGGATTAGTAGCATTTATTTTTGTTTATTTATAATTGATAGATTAAGTCATGTCATCAACCATACCATAAGGAACCCATTCTTCAGTGAATGTCCTTATCTCATCTATCATCACTCGACTCCAATCTCTCCTGACTACCTCATATTCATCTGAAGAGTCTAACTAGTAGTCTTCCAAGTGAAATACATGTTCATATATTTCACTAATACCAAGGCATATTTTAACATATTACATTATGTTCACTATAACTCAGATAGCTTATGATTGAAGAGTGAATAAGGAGAGAGTCAATTCAATGTCTTGAGAATTTATTGTTGTCTTACAAGTGAATTATTCCAAATAAGTAGATAAATAGACACCCAAAATGTGTATGTCCCTATAATGTCTATGTACTATACCCAATTATTAGTAGAGCTCTATCAATATCATCTTGTCATTAGCTAGTTTTGGAGTCTCAATGGGTAACCTTCAAAACCACCAACCTTGATGTAGGTGAATTTACGATATTGAATATATAAGCTTCCATATTGCTTGATCAAGGTGGATTATTTATCATAAATCCTTCAACCCTGATCTTCATCCAAAATTTGCAATACCCTTATGGTGAATGCATTGTTCACCCTTGAGAAATATTTATTGCTTTCTTTCAATAATAACTAGGGGAAATAATCATAGATTCATGATAGGGTGATACTCACATGCTATGAAAGTAATGGGTAAACCATATAATAATCCAAAGAAAACATGATGTAAGAGTTCATAAATAATTATTTAGCTAAGTGTATGTTTAAAATTTGGGACTGTACGGAATCACTGATCATTTCCGCCTAATTGATAAATTTATTGATTTAATATATGATATTCATTAGCATGAACATATAAGATTGGAAAATCTTGGTGTCTTCATTACTCACCACCTAGTTAAGGAGAGTAATAATGTATGAAAATCTCTTCATGAAAATATTCTCTATCTAAATTATTTGATAACTTTGAAAGCCTTTCCCTCTTATTATTCAGCCTTTAGTTATTCACTATAGGCAAACACTTAGTGTTATACTTATCCTAATATTTTTTTCCTTTATCTATATTCATGCTAATGATATCTCTAGGAACTAGGCTTCTCATTGTCATCCTCACTACTCTACTATCTATTTTATCCATGAGTGTCACATTATTGGATTTAATTTCATGATTTGTTGGATCATAGTGTCTCACATAAGTGAATGCCAAGTCATAATATTAAAAATAAATTATGAAAGCTACTTTCCATTAATTGAGGAACCAATTTACTCTAATTTACTAAGTTTAGCCTATGGTGTAATTCTTCCATGCCCATGTGTCTAATTTATGACTCAAATATTTTTAGGATATTACTATCTAACACCAAAAATGGCTTGTACCAAATGTTTTTATACTTAATATTGACTGGTTCTAAATATATGAAGGTAGTTTCATAAGAAAGTGCAAGGATGTTGAGTGGATATAGGGTAAGAAATGTTGGATTGGTTGGAATGAATAAGAAATAATGGTTATATGTTTATCTCTTAATGTGGGTGAAATATTCTCTAAATGAGATTCTGGTTAGAGGAAAAACATAGGGTAAACTATTGGTAAAATAATACAAATTTTCTTTAGGAATAATAAAAAATTGGAAGGGATTTGCCAATAGGGATAGATTAGGGGGTAACTCTCAGAGTAATATCACAAAATTAAAAGAATGCAAAAATGAGGATTTCATTATATGTAAGGGCCCCTAGATAGCTCACTGTGTAATAACCAACCACTCTAGATGATGAATGCTTGTGAGGGACATCAATTCATCCTTGGAACCTCTAGTAGTGTGCTCATGTGAGTGTGTATGGGACATATGTCTTCACATCATTAGAGGCTTTACAACTAACAATGTTTGTTATGTGAGTGTGGGTATGAAAGGATTACACCTTCACATTGTCACATCCATGTGGGGCATCCATTGAAATGTATTTGATGTATAATCATACGTATGATAGGATCACACCTTCAAATTAGTGCATTTATGGGGTTAATCCAATCAATTAAGTCTTGTATTCAAGTATGGGTGTGAAAGGATTGTAAATTAATAATAAATTTTTCTTTTTCTACAATTTTTTCACAAATTATCTTCTCATTCCATCTTTGGCATGAAGATTGAAGATATTATCCTCATTTTCATGTGATATTCAATGTTCAATTTTTTTGGTATACTAAGTGGCTCAAGTTAGGGATGTGAATCTATAATGAGGCACAAAACAAAATTCCAAGATCTCATGGTTTTCAGAGGTCAACACCTTATCCATTAGGTAATAAATTCAAGAGGAAATAGGAAGAAATGAAAAAATAATGAAATACCCAACATAATGGAAATGGTAAGTGATAACCTACCATTATTCCTTATACAATTTTAGATACTACCCATTATATGGCACTAGGATGTTAGTATCATTTTTATATGTTAGATAATATGTGTCTTAAATACATAAATGTCACATTTTTAATGGTCCCATCAAAATTCCCATGACTTCCTCTTGGTTCTCTCCTTTTATCCTAGAGTAAGACCATATCACCAATTTAGAAATCATGTTTTTGGGTCTTCTAATTGAATAGTTCTTTGAATTTTTCTAGATGATTTAGGTACACAACTCTTTTAAAAACTTTGTACTATTTATCTTCAATAGTTTGGGCTATTTTCAAAATTGGAAATCCTAGATGAATAATAATCAAAACATCTTTCCCATATAGTAGATGAAATGGAGATATTCTAATTACTTTCTTAGGTGTGATGTGATTAGATCATATTAAATCATATATATTATTATGTTAATAATCTAATTTTTGTCAACTAACTTGTAAAATATGGTAATTATACATTTTTTACTATATTATTCCTATTCATTACCCTTAGGGTACTAATTAGAATAATGTGGAACAAAGATGATGTACTAATAATAAAAATTCATTAGTTTAGTGGAGGAGAATTTATAATCATTATCCATCACTATATTTTGAGTAACACCAAATTTGTAACAACAAATTTGAATAATATATTCTCTTTTATGAATTTACATACTAATTTAGAGGTGGTAGATTGTACTACAATGGATTCCACCAATTTAATAAAGTCATCAATAGTTATCATGACATGGGTGTGTCTAGCACTATAATGAGGTTTTAGAGTCAAAATTAGGTCTAATCCCCATTGTTCAAATGGTTATTAAAATGTTTATAGGTTTGATAGGAAATGTTATGAACTTAGGCCTATCGATAAATTACTAATAAGATTCACATTTGGAGAGCCATTCATATGTATCTTTGAACAATGTGGGCTAATATTAGTGAGATTGAAATATTTTAAACACTATGATTTAAAATGAGAAATGTCCACACAATCTTTATCATGAAATGTCTCCAGGATTTTCTTATGTTTTTTTTGTTCACACATATTAGGAAGGTGCCATACAAGGATTTATTAAAAAATATATTATCCTAGATTATATACTTGGTTTCCTTCAACTTGAGATTTCATTTTTTATTGGGACTCAGATGAGCCAAACATTCTCCATATGAGTGGAAGAATTAAATATTGGATATATTTGTTCAGTGGAATCCATGAAGATAACCAATGGTAAATCTTATTTTTCTTCCATTTAAGAATCAACACCTTCAACAATCAATTTGAAAAATCATTTTCCTCTTACCAACTTCATAGGTTTGATTAATAAATCATACTCTTGTACTTTAGCAATATAGCTAACTCTTTGATCTAATTTATTGATGAGTGAGGATCGATAACATTGTTGAATCTAGAACTATAATAACTATATGAGATTTCAAAACATAAAATTTGAAATGCTTTACATCTTTGACCATATAAGATACATGTTTATATACTAGTGAATATTTGATTTCATGGTATTTCAATCCAAAACTCATGAAGGCAATAGGGGATTCAATTCCTTCTTCACTTTTCTATACAAAAATAGTAGAAAAAGTATAATTAGAGGAGTAACAATAAGAAATTAAGTCCTTATTAAAATATGGATAGGTTAAAACTAGTACTTTAAAAATTACCTCTTTGATCTCATTAAACACTTTATTCCCATCATCACTCCATTTTAAGGAGTTATTCCTACTCATCATTTGTATAGTGTGCCCAGTAATCTCATCAAAGTTTCCAACAAATATTATAATAAAATTGACCTTTTTTAAGAATGAGTGAGTTTGAGGTTTATTGATTAATAGGGTCAACTATTGGATGGAATTTATTTTTTTTACTTATTTTGGTACCTTTTTAGAGACCACATATCCTAAGAGCTTGCCTTCTATTATTATGAAGTTAGAAATTTTGGGGTTCAAATAAATACCAATTTTGGGGTTCAAATAAATACCATGAGATTAACACCTTTCAAAAACCTTTCTCAAGTGATCAAATTGGTATTCTATTTTCTTTTAAAATATTATGAGATCATCTATATAAGTCATAATGATTTTATTATTCATTTCATTAAATTCCAATTCCATCACTATTTGAAATTGTGTCCCTACATTGAAGAGGCCAAAAGACATCCTTCTATAGGTGAAAGTTCCCCATGAAGTAATGAATTTTTTTTATGTTAGCATAGGTTCCTAGAATTACTCCATAACATGCTAATTACAAGGATATATTTCATAGTGGAGAGTACTAACATGCACAAAAGAGATGACAATATTATAATCCATTTATGATGTACAAGAGTAGATCAAAGAGTAAGATGAAGCAGATATAAATATAATATGAACCATAAATAGTATCACATCATATAAAAAATTAGATCAAAATAGAGTACTTATTTTACACAAATAATACATAAAATAAGATAAGAAAAACCATAATATAATGATTATATTAATATCCATCAACACATTGAACCAAATTCTATTACATTAAAGTGTTATTCATAGTCTTTTACAACCTTATTGTCTCTTCACATTCTAACCTTTCAAAATACAAAATGAAATGATCTTCACTTTATTATATTAATTGATTGGATTAAAAGAATTAATACATACAAAAATTATAAAAAATACAAAATCGTACACTTCTCACATGTGTTCATCTCATATACTTCATGATTTTAACAACCTCCATTCTTAAGTCAACACTTTTTTGGACTTAAATATCTATCTCCTCCCAAGATAAATTTGCAATCTGATCTGAACTAAGATGAAAATATAAATTGTAAATAAAATTCACATTTATCATTCTAGGTGTTGTTTACTAATTTTCACCCTTTGTGCACTACTTATCCACCCTTTTAGCTTTTCAAACAACATACTAGCCTACTACCCTTTTAGGTTTTCAATAGACTACCATAATTATGTGGATTCCCTTTATGGGTATTTAACCATTATATCTTGGATCCTAATGTTTAGACTATCTTACAAAAAAATTAATATTCTATAATTCTCAAAAAAGAAGTGTACAAACCTTATTGCTATAGTTGAGAGGGTGTTTGGCTGGGTGGTTATAAATGTTACTATGTTTGGGAAGTTGAGAAGCCACTAGTTTCTAATGTATCCACTATCAAAGGTAGTTGTAAATACTATTACTTTGTGTCTATATTCCTTTGTTTTATGATTTGTCAAAGCTATTGTGGATGAATGAATTGGGGCTCATATGTTATTTGGGTAATGGCTAGATCAACTTGAGTGAGATTCTACTTGAGCAATTTCTAGTTAGTGATTACATCACATACCATGGTAAATATAATGTGAAAGGGTACATAGATGATCATCATGTTTTATATATATTTATCATGTTCCATTTTAAGTAATTCCTTGGTATTAGATTGTTTCTATTTAATGTCCAATATCAGCTCATCCAATCTATTTGTTGTCTTCTAGACTTAGATGGCTGAAAAAGTGTTATGCATTATTTCATTATGAAATAATTATAGATTTTTTGTGGAATCATCCATAATATCTAATAGTTATTTGATCATTCCACTCATTTTTTTTGTAGTTACCATTTGATCCTCTAGTATGTCTTTATTTGTCACCATTGGCAAATTCAAGCTTTATAGTGGCCAAGGATTGATTCAAATGTTGTATCCAATTTAGTCCATCTTGGGATATTTTCTTAGAATACTTCATATGGGTGTATGGGACCTACTCATATGAATCAATAAATTGAAATATGACCTTTTTTTCCATCTGGAAAGACTGTCCTTATGTGTGCAATGCTAAAACTTTACGTATAGCTCCACAACTTTTTATGAGTTATGTCAATAGAGTAGTGAATTATGTCTTTGGACATGAATTGATCACTAGTACTTGTGTAGCTAAGGTGGGACAAGCATTATTAATCAACTACCTCCCATTTTAAATCTTCTCTTATACTCCAGCCTTTTCATCATGCATCTTTAAGACTTCCTTCTCTAAATATAAGGCCTTCTATATAATGGATTCCTAGAAGGTAACTAATCTTTCAATAAATTTGGAAAGCATAAGGTGGGTCACATCAAATGATGTTTCTATCGTAGTGGTGGTAAATTTCATGGATGTGGTCACATATGTCATAAGAGTAGGTGTGAATTAATCCAATGGGAGAAAGAAAGCAGTTTACCATGTTGATGTAGCAGGGACATCCCATAACCATTGCGTAGGGGCCTACACTGCTTCTTTGGTGCCCTTAGAGTGATTTGTAGTTAGTACCTCTACATGTCCTTGTGCATCCTTGGGATCCTTGGCTTGGGTTATTACTTCTACCTTGGCCTTATTGTCAACTTCAGCTTACACTTTAACTTCCTCTTCAGACTTAGCTCAAGCATCAGCTTGGGATTTGGCTTTTGCATCTACGTCAACCTTAGGTTTGTCTTTAGCTTCAACCTTAGCTATATTTTATCTCTCTTTTTATTTATATTGCATAAATGACACCTCTTGTTATCATTATTGTGCTTCTTCTAGATATTTATTATTTACCTCTACTTATTTATCCTAATTTCACATGACTTCTAATTCTTAACTTCTTATTTATGGTTATAGCTTCTTTAACTTATTTTTGCATAAACTCTACTTACTCAACTTTCATTTGGATAACTTCTACTTCTTTGGATTTCCTTTCAAAAACCTCCACTTCCTCAACTTTCCTTTGTTGATCAGCATCTATATTTTTTTGCTTTTTTGTTGATTTTGCATAGCTTCTTATGGTGTTGATTGTGTTACTATTTTTTTATTATTGTGTGTCCTTGGAATTTTGTTCCTCCTTCATCTCCTCAAATTTAATTGCACCCTATGCAGTTTGTTAATCCTCTATTTTCTTACTCACAATTGTATACATGGGTTCCTCATCCCCTTTAAGCTCATTATTGGATTTGGTATGCTCAAATGATTACACTTGGCCCATATTACCATTTTATACCAAGTTATTTCTCTTAGATTTCACTGGAGGCTTTATGGTCTACTTTCATTTCTTCACACAATGGGGTTGAGGTTATTGTTAAGATGCCTAAGACTATTATGCATTGCTTAATTCTACATGTTAGCTAAACAAACCATCCTTTACAACACTTTTTATGATGTCCTAGCATATGAATGTGTGAATAATCATTGAAACAAGGTTTATGTAGGATTGTCTTCCTTATATAAATCCAATATGCTCATAACAGATGATATTGTTAATGGTTTCATTGAAAAGATTCCAGCCTCCAACTTACATCTAGTTGCTTCTTATCCTATAGTATCAATAAGGATAAAAGGATGTGGTTGAGTAATATAAACCCAAAGGTCTTGTATTACCTTATTTTAAACTTGGCAAGTGTGAACCGGTTTCCAAAATAAAAACTCCTTCTCCTCTTCTACATCATACACTTTTATTTTGATGTATTCCAACATTGATTGGAGCACTTCCCATTCTTCTACCCCTATATTAGGTAGGTCACACTTAACATCTATTCATGTAACTATGTGATGATCAATCCATGACTTTATTTTCCAAGTTATTTTATTTGGTTGAGGTGGTGCAACTATGTGATTAGGTTATTTCCTCTTTATTTTCTCTTATTATGTTGAACCTTGTCACTGTGTTGGCTATTTTGGTTGGCCTTACATCTCTATGGGTTGTTTTAAAGGTACTTTATATGATTATTCTTGTTGAAAATATAAAGGGATGATTTTTAATGGAGGTACAAAAGATAGATCAAGTGGTTTTATTAGTAGACTTTAGTTTTTGCTTTGAGCATTGAGATAAAAAATGGCATTAGAATTGATAGTTGGGGTAGCCAAATCATGAACCTTAATTTGTAATCCATTGTGTAGTTTAGTAACTATAATATGTTTTTTAGATATTTCATTACATCAAATAGAATCTTTGGGTATGATCTTATCAAGCCTAGGAATTCTAGCCACCATGTGTTGAATCACGCCAATTGCTCATAATATTGGCTTGTTTTAATCCATGTAATACTTATGAAAGCATTACCAGGCCAAAAATATATATTTATATTTAGTGTCCCTAATAGAGACTTCCACTATGTGAAACACAATAATAGGATTAAAAATTGGTATTGAAATGTATGTTACTTCTCACAAGTACATTTCCTACATTTATGGTAAGCTCAGATGCTAAAAACTCAAGCCAATTAAAATCTTCCCATAGTTTCATCATTTGATAGGTAATGTCAATGACACCTATTGTCACATTGTTTGCTTGATTTATGGTTTCCAAAAAAAAAAATTGATACATTGTACCATTATGCATAATGAAACATCCTCAATAAAATCAATAAGAGTTCATCACCCTACCCTAATGGTATATATTTCCCTGATATCTAAATGGATTGGTGGCACTGTAGACTTATAAAGCATGAGAGATTTTCCATGATTAGGTAGAATATTTTCTCATGTTATAAATTTATATTGTAACATCCTAAAATAAATGGATATCTCCCTAATTATATTAGATCATATAATTCATCATAACTTCATCTAACTTTGGAAATGTAGGCAACTTAAGTAACCATTTGGCATAAGAATCTCATTATGGATGTTGTAGTATTAAGGTCCTTTCTTGTGCTAATCCTTCACCATCTTGGGAAAATAGAGTATTTTATGTTGCATATATAAATTTTAATGGTTCTAGATCATGACATTTATTCTATCACTGACCTAGCTCAATTCTCATTTACTCTTTTTGGGCATCTGATAGTGGAATCAATAACTAATAATTATCTATGATTCAATGAATATTTTAAGTTGAATGATTGATATGAGTAATTGCATTCTAGTTTGAAATATATTTATGATTAGATATTTTAAAGGTTAATCACATAAGTATCTTTCTAGTTGAGGGTTGTAATATTTGATCATTGTCCATACCATATTCTTTTATAGTTGTTTGGTGACCAATTTCATGTGACTGGCTCCTTTGAATGTATTGATTTTATGTGCATGAATGTTATATTTTTATTTAATATTATTTGTTTTAAATCACCTTGATATGGATTTTTGGTACCGAGGATCTTTAATTTACTTATTTTGTAGTTATTATAGGTGACTAGTTGTCCTCTCAATTAATCAATTTGTTGTATGTATCTACTTATCCCTTTGCTACCAAATCTAATTTTAAATTAATGTAATATTTTAAAATTTTGCATCATTAATGCTCTAACCTCACCATTGGCCTTCTTCTCACTATACCTATCTTTTCACCTCCTTCTCGAACTTAATTATAATGTTTAGCATAGTTTTAACCAACTATCTTTGATGAGTTACCTCTAGAATATGATTGCATCCTATAATGATAAGTACTTCCTATTAGTCACGATAGGTTTTGGAAAATAAACACACTATACAAACATTCTAACCTAAGAAAACAGAAAATAAAGAAACAACATTAAATGAAATCCTAATTATGTAGTGCTACTCAACACCCACCTAATTGGTTTAGCATAACTCTAGAGATTAAAGATGATATGGCTTAAGCCTACATATATTTATTCATCCTAGTAATATGGTTCCCTAAAAATATTTCAACACTATGGTACCATGTGGTGATACTTCATGAATGATGCAGGGTCCTTTCCATCTTATGCACAACTTTATAGGGAATTCTTTAAATCTTCTCTAGTAAATTAATACTATTTGGTCCAAATAAAATTTCTTAGATCACAAGTTTTAATCATGCCACATTTTTTAAAATTATTTTTTGTTATGTTGCATTCATTGTGCTATTAATCTATTTTCTTCCATCATGGTGAAATCTATTAGTTATGTCCTTAATGAATCATGATATCCTAATCTCATGATCATTGCAATGCATATACTAAGCATATTATATTTTATGGGCATTACTATCTCAAGGCCATATACAATTTAGAATGGAGTGAACCCGATAGATCTCTTATAATGTATTTAATAGGCGCATAAAATTGTATTAACTCTAACATCCCAATCATCTCTTTTAACATTGAAAATATTTGTTCACATATTTCCCAAAACATTATTAGATGCTTCTTCCTATCCATTATCCTATGGGTGGTAAGTTTTCTTTTTATGGTGTAATATCATCAATTATTCAATGAGATTATTAATAGTATTATTGATTAAGTGCATTCATATATCATTTACCAACTTAACTAGACATCTAAACCTTGTGATAATGTTTTCATATAACAACTTGGAAGCATCCTTTGCATCATGGCTTGAATTGGAAGTAACTTCCACCCATTTCATGAAATAGTTAATTGTAACGATAAACTATTTGGCATGACTAAATTTATTTCAGTGATTTATAGGCCCAAACAAATCAATTTCCCATTATTCAAAAGGTTATTTTGATATCATGGGTACTAAAGGCATTTCATCTTGTTGGTTGGGATTTCCCATTCTTTGACATACATCATAATGTTTATCAACTCTTCACACATCCTAAGATAGTGAAGACAACCATAGAACACTTTGAAGTATTTTCCTTGTAAGGTCTTCTCCTACAAAGTGACCTCCTACAATCCAATGATGAGCCTCTTGAATAATCTATAGTCGTTCATGATCAAGAGCTACCCTACACAATACATCATCTTTGCCAAGATTATAATAGAGTACATTAATGAGGTTATATGGTATGGATTGGGTAACCATATATTTATTATCCTTCTCTATGTAATTAGCAAGAAAACTTGTTCCAAGAAAATTTCAATGTCCTCCATGTTATCAAGAATTTCATTATTTCCAAAAAAATGTGCATAAGTGGATTCATCTTTGAGTTCCTTTGGTTCATCCCCATTGGGAATTAGATTGAGATGATATAGTCCCACATTTTCTTTTCCTAAATTAACATTAATCTATAATTAAAATTCTTAAAAGAACATCAACCACTTTGATAAACATCCTCCTAGCATTAGTTTATTAACTAGGTATCACAATGCCTAGTGATCCATGAAGAACTTAAAAGGAATAGCCAATTAGTAATTATTGAAATTTTGTAATGCAAACACCATGGCTAGTGAGTCTCTATTCATGGTCATGTAATTTTTTTCTGTAGCCAATAGTTTCCTACTATCAAAATGTATTAGGTGGTCCAACCGACCTTCACTTGGTTGTGCTAAGACAACTATTACAATGCCAAAAGCATCCACATGTACATGGAATGGATTCTTATAGTTAGTAAATACTAAGATAGGTTTTGTTATCAACATTTCCTTTAACTTAATGAATGTTGTTTTAAATTATGGTGCCCATTCAAATTTGTTATCCTTATATAGTAGCTTCTCCATGGATGTAGATATAGTTGCATACCCTTTTATAAACTTATAATATTTGTTATGACCAAGAAAGGTGTGCACTTGATTTGAGTTGGTATGAGGTGGCATTCCTATTATAACAACAATTTTAGTTAGGTCAACCAAAATTCTATCATTACACACAACATGGCTAGCAAGACACTAAACGGTGTAAAAAATACACACTTATTTAAATATAAGGTGATGTGCAAAGCCTAACATCACTCTAGCATAAATATTAGTTTTAACAAGTGTTATTTAAATAGAGAGAAGATTGACCAATCATCTAGATAGACATATATAAAATCATGAATGAAGTCTTTGAATGCATTTACCATAGATATAGAAAATGCAATAGGTACATTCTTTAAACCAAAAGGCATTAACTTGTATGAAAATTATCTCTATTTAGTAGCAAAGGTGTTCTTATATTTATCCTCTTAGTAATAAAAATTTAGTTATATCCATTGAAACCATCTATTAATGAATATACATCATACCCAACCATGGATTCAAGTACTTCATCTATAAAAGGAAAAAGAAATGGATAATTAACACCATCATCAATGAGTGTGTGGTAATCACCACTCATCCAAATTTCTCATATTTTCTTAGGTTGAACCATCATGGGACTCACCCACTCTACCTTTTCAACTAGATAAATAATTATAGCTTCTTGATATTGATCCATTTAAACCTTTACTTTGGTCTTCATATTAGGATTCAGCATATAGGTTTTCTTTTTGATAGGCAACATGTTGGAGATTTTTAAGTAATGTAATGGAGGTGTCCTATTGAGTGGATGGAGTGATTTGATAGCTTAAGTGACAATGATAAATTGTGCAATGTGTTTGTCCTAGTATACTTGAAGTTGGCTTGGTTGATCTTCACTTTTGACATGGTTAGAGATGTTCAGGGATGAGTATGGATTATTCATCATGTGTAACAAGTCCTTAAGATGTTTTATATGCTTTGAGTGCTTATGTGAATAAATATTTTCCATATGATAGTCCATAGTTATCATCTAGATAGCTTGGGTCTAGTGGCATAAAATCTAAGTAGGTAGTTTGATGACATCACCACTGTCATATGTGGATGAGTTAGGGGGATTTGGTCATATGGTTGTGATCACATTAGTCCCTATTTATTATGCACTAGATTTCAATTCATGTAATGAAGCACATTCAAAGATATGAGGATGTAAAGTTAGTTACTCAGACAAAATCACTAAGTTTCCATACTTAGCCAAATTTTCAAAAGGGTTCAAGCAGAGGTGAGTAAGCATGTTGATGAGGTCAAAATTCACACACATGGAGGTGTCAAGATAAAACTATCATATGGGTTTGTTCAGTTCTTGCCTAATTACTATGCACTAATTCTCAAGTCATGTACCTAAGTTCAATCAAAGATATGTGGGTGTAAATTTGGGAACTCAACTCCCTTTTTAAAGTGTTTTTTATGTTTAAATAGAGCTAAGTATGTATGTTGATGATGTCAATATTCAAACGCATGAAGGTTTCAAGAGGAAATGATCACATGGGTTTGTTTAGTATTGTTCCCATTTAATTTTGTGCTAAATCCTAGGTCATGCACTTAAGAATGACAAAATATATGCAAGGGAAAAGTTGGTCTCTTAGGTAGTTTGATATTATTTTCCCATACTTAGCCAAATTTTCATGTGACAAGAAAAGATGAGTAGGAATTTTGATGGTGGTGTATTTTTCATGTGTGGACATTTCAGGATAAGGTGATCATATGGGTTTATTCACTTTTTAGCATATTTTATTTACACTAAATTACAAGATAACCATTGAAGTTCATCAAAAGTTATGCTTGAGCAAATTTGGCCTTATAGGCAAGTTCTAACATAGTTGGCTCTATGATAGAAGATTTTGAGAAGTCATTTTAATAGAAATATATCCTGATCATTTGAGTGTTATAAGATCTACTTAGTATATGGATGGATTATATTATGATAGGATATCATATGGTCCAAATTTGAGATCTTGCATCAAATCATGGTGAAATTTATTACTGTCCAAAGTTGGCCTTCCAAGCATATTGAAAGGGTCCTCATACTTAGTCAAATATGCAAGAAGTAAATTTCAAGATAGTCTCAAGGAGATTGAAGGATATAATTTTCTCCAAGACTTATGAAGTAGTGAGATGAGTAAAGGTGAATTATTTTTAACACTAAGCAAATGTAAAGGATAAGGATCGAATGGTTTGCATGTATTCATAACGTTTGAGATCAATAAAGCATATCGAGTCAAAGTGGCCAAAGTGATTGAATTTTAACATCATTAAAGGTAAATATAATTAGAATAATATTTAAAGAGAATTATTGGTTAATATAAGTGAGATATCAAGATGAAATAAAGTGGTCGAAGTTTAACTGTGACCATTGGCATTTAAATACTTGAATTTTATAAAGGGATAAGCTAGTATATGGTATTTTTCTCATATATTTTGATCTATGATAAATTTGCTCATGATGTAAAAATAAAATATGAAGAGGACTCCATTTAACATCTAATAAACCTATTTTATATATCTATAAATATGTATATTCATAGTTATTAAGGTTCAAATTTGACTATGTATTCATGATTATTCTTCAAGTGACCTGAGAAGGTTGTTCGAGCTTGTATTGATATTATTTAAATATATATTGATGATTTGGATATTAGAGTGTGTATAATACATAAAAATTATATGTATTAATTATGAAGGATTGACCAATAATATGTTGTATGAATAAATTATTACAAGGTGACTGTGTGTTCGATCATAATGATTGTGTGTATAGAGAAGTGTTTAAGTTATTTATGCTTAAACTCAAGTGTATGGGGATGGAAACTAATGGAGACATATATATCATGTATAATGGTTCCATGATTTTGGAAATTTTTTATATTTTTTTATTTCATTTAGAGAAGTTTCAAAGAGTTGAATGTGTCTCCATAGGACCTAAAAGTGACTCAAGCCTATTTGAAAGTGGATTGAACTTAAGTGTGACCTATACGAGATGCCTTAAGAGTGAAGGCATGTGTTTTTCCCAATAATAAATATTGTGTTATTTTTAATTCATTATTTATTTATATATAGTGAAACCAAATGTGTTAGTTTCTAGACTTGTATGTGTGATGTGAGAGAGCCTAGTGTAAGGTAGAAGTGAGAGTTGTGGAGTGAAGGATAGGTAGTGTGCCTATTGGTTGAGTTAATGAGAAGAATAGTTTTTTGAATATGTATATGACCTTTAGGTCATGTTATTAATGTTAGTATAGTGATATTATAATTTGAGTATATGTGAAGAGTTTCAAGTGTGCATATGAGGATAGTTTGAGTGAAGAAGGAAAGAGTTTGTGGCATGCTTATGTGACAAGCCTATTTGAAATAGAGAGAGAGAGAGAGAGAGAGAGAGAGAGAGAGAGAGAGAGAGAGAGAGAGAGAGAGAGAGAGAGAGAGAGAGAGAGAGAGAGAGAGAAAGTATTTATTTAAAGGTTAGAAAAAGAAATCCATCATTAGGTTTTGAAGACATTATTTCTAAGGTGGAGGTGTTCAAAGGGGGGTCTAAAGGACTTGGTTTTCCTTAAGGGCAATTGCTCCTTGTGAAATAGGTGTCTCACTAAATACCTTAGGTCAGGAGGACATGGTCAAGGTTTTCTGGACTAAAGAAGTTGATTAGTCTCTTATTTGTAATTTATTATAAGATAATAGTCTATTTGTGTTATATGCTTAAGATTGGATTTGAGGGTTTCCCATAAGAACTATGTGTTATGTGTTTGATCCTATCTATGCATTGAATGTATGATCTTTTTTTTTAATGCTTCTTGATCTAATTGATATATGTTGATTGGTAATGGTTTAAAGGACTATAATTAAAATTTAAATACTTTGTCTCAATGATTCACCACCCTCTCAGTGATTTTACCTCTAACATTTGGTATCAAATTAGGTCATTTGGTAAATTCTTAGTAGCTTGAAGGTGATCCAAGGTACAAATATGGGTAGTCATCAAGGAGGTTTCTCTACTAAACAATCACCGATGTTCAATGGATCTAATTATGCTTTTTAGAGTGCCAAGGATGAATACATACATTATGTCCATAGGGTTTGATGCATGGTAATCTATTTTTTATGTTTATGTTGCTCTTAATACTCCTCCATCTAGTGCTGCATATAAGAAGATATTTGATAATAATTCTAAGGCAATGAATGTCATCACTTGTGGTCTTAAAAAAACTACGTTTACCAAGGTAATCCATTACAATTATGATAAAGAGATATGGGACAAAACGTAGATCATTTATGAAGGAGATTCAAAGGTCAAACTTGATAAGTTTTAGACTCACATAAGGTAATTTGAAAGTCGCATGAGGAATGAAGAATATAATTGGTATCCTTTCTGTAGACATTTGATGATATTATGAACATCATTAGAGGTCTTGGAGAAAACCTTGAATATATATATATATTTTTAAAGGTATTAAGGTCTCTATCCCCAAAGTTTGATCTAAAATTATCTATAATAAAAGAGAGCCATGATCTTAATCAATTGAAGATGGATCAATTACATGGCAACCTTATTGTCTATGAGCTGAAGAAGAATGATGATATACCACCCAAGAAAGAATAAATTTTAAAGTCTAAATTGAAAACAAAGAAGAAATTCCAAGGTAATAAACTCAAGGAGGATGACATTTTTTTATATAGATGAGGATGAATTGATTGCTTGGATTTTAAGGAAATTGAGAATAAGTTCAAGTGAATATAAAGGGAAACTACCCCTTGAATGCTTCAATTTTGGTGAGATAGGACATTTTGCTAATAAGTACCCTCATAAGTATAAGAAGGATGATGATGGAAAGAGATCATTAAGCTCTAATAAAATCAAAAAGGGATTCAAAAGGTTTGATAACAAGAAGTACTTCAATGACAAAAAGAGTCTCTACACCATAGAAGATTGTAACTCATCAGATGATAGTGAAGACAATGACTGAGAGTATGATCATGAAGATGATGGTCCTATTGAAGATAGATCTCTTTTCATGGTTGAGGAAGGAATTTATTCACAATAAAAGGAGTTTACTTGAGTTGAATCAAATGATGATGAATATGAAGTGGACTATGAGACTGGATTGTCTAATGCTCATGAAGAACTGATGATTAAGAAGAAGATCAATAAGAAGGTGAAATCTAAACTCAAGGAATTTGAGGATAAATTAAATGTTTTTGAGGCAAAATGGATGAAGATGCTAAGGATCATGAAGATATAGCCAGGCATATCAGTTGTCAATTGGAAGTCCTATTTATAAGCCTAAAATCTAAAGAAGATGAGTGTGCAAGTTATGTAATTAGAAATGAGTTATTGAAATATAAGTAAGAGAAGATGTCTAGTAAGGTAATGTTAGTTGTGAGATTTCAAAAGAGATCAAGTGATCTAGATAATATTTTGAATGATAAAAATCAAGGAATTGATAAGACTAGTCTTGGATATAAAGAAGAACTAGAGACTGTAACTCAAGATAAGATGAAGACTAATGTGAACAAGGATAATCTAAATTTGAAAGAAAATCATCAGAAAAGGAATGAAGGTGCTTACAAAATGAAGATAAATCAAATCAAATAACCAAATGCTATGAGGTATGTAGATTTTAATGGTTACTATTATACTTATGATTAATTTGGGTATAGAGTTAGAGAATGTTGAGGACCTGTTAAGAATGAATTTCCAAGAAACTATGATAAGGGTCATTAGTCAAAAGGTGTAATCAAGGTTGAGTGTTTTAACTATCATGATGTGGGAGACTTTACAAAACATTATCTATTAAAGGTAAGACAAGCTGAGTTTCTTTCAAGAAATGTTGAGTTCTACAGTTATTATGACATAGGACACATTACAAGATTTTGTCCAAATTTTGAAAGATAGAAAGAGCTTCTTAAAAATATGGTGTGATTCAATTCTGAATAGAGAGGTCACATTACTAGGTTTTTCAAGTAAATGTCTACAAGTTAGAATAGATTCAATCAAGCTCCCAAAGTCGATGGAAGAAGACAAGTTAACTCATGGATAACAAAGGTGGTAAATAGGAGTTATGATGAGTTTTCAAGTCTAATTAATATGTTTTATATGGTGGAGAATGCTTCAAAAGTTGAAGAGTGTCAAGGGCTCTCATTATCTGCTTATATTGAGAATAAAGAGATCAACCACAAAGAGAAGACCAAGATGTTAGTTGAGGATAGTCTTAAGACGTGTATGGATCCAAGTGAACATCTGATTTTTGTTTATCACATGTCATACAAATAACATCAATTATTTGTACCTAATGATGAGGTTATAAGCTACAAGGTTCATGTTTTAAATGAAAAGGTATGTCAAGATTCCATAGTTACTCTATGTGTTGTCAATTCTATATTTAAATAAAAGGAGAGTGATATAAAAGAACTAGTTGTCATATTTAAGACTAAGAATAAGAAGAACAAAATAAATAATTTTTTTAGATATAAGAGTATTCCAAGGGTTACTAAGGAGATGTGGGCCACTCATGGCTTGACTTTATTTTAGAGTATTATGGTGTAAAGTATGTCTCTATTTATGATTCTTAAGAGACTCCTTTTACTGGAAAATAAAGTGTTGTTATGGTATTCTTACGATGGTTCTATAAGACTAGAGTTGATTATTCTTAGTTGTAATAGGTATGTCTAGGTGAAAAATATGTTGAGGTGATGTCATGATGTTGATAACTATATATGGAGTAGCCTGTAGGGTCATATTGAAGGTTTCCAGATGGAAAATGAGGTTTTGTAATTTATCAAGATGATCTTTTTACATAAAAGTGTTTTTTAACCTTACTCTAGCATGCTCTAGTTGATTTTGTGATCTGAAGGTATGTTAAAGTCAATTTGGATATTTTTGTTAGCTTTTTGATTTCCTAATTTTTGCTTTAAAGCTTGCATATCCTAAAATGGGTTATAGGAATTCAAAGTTTCCAATGGTGTGGAAGCTCAAATCTTGGTCTAGAAGAGTGAAATGGTTGTCTCCAAGTGTAAAATAAGTTTTAGAGGTGGATGTTGATTGGAAGGTGTTGCGTTAACGTTGTTTATTTTAAGATTCTAGGGTTTTAGTCTCTACTATAAAAGTGGTATACCTTATGAGTTGAGGTATGAGGTTTATTAATATGTTGAATTGGAAAAATGGGTTATCAAATTAAACTTCACAACTTTTGAAGGTTTTTAGTTCTCAAGTTATTCAAGTTTTTGTCAAGTTAGAGGCCTAATTAGGTAGTAGGTTTGTGAAAGAATTATGTCTCAGAGGATGATATAGTTGTTGAAAATTGGTATGGTCAAAGGGACATATGAGAGTGTTCTAGATATGAAGTTTTAGGTCTTGAATTTGTGTCTATGGAAATTTGTGTGCTCTACAAGTTCTAAGTAGGGCTATAAGGAGTCTAGATAGACCTAGTCTTGAAGATGTGTTTTTTGTTAAGCTTCTCAAAAAGGATAAAGGTATAGCTATTTTAAGGTATGATATTAGTTTGGTTCAATACATGTTTCCTATTTGGTATAATGCATATGTAGAGTTGGTGGTCATGGAAGTGTCTTAAGAAAGAAGGTTGGTAAGCCTGAATGATGGTTCTTCATGGTGTGTGGAGATCTGAATATCCTCAAAAAGTGAAATTGCTTAAAAATATTAAGGGGATTCCCTCTCAGATGATTCTTAGTGATTCCCATCATATTTCAATGTTTTGTATGTTCTTTCTTCATTAATTGCAGTGCTTGATTGAAGAGAATGTTGACATGGAGCAAGAAGAAGTTATCAAGACAAACAAAAGTAGGATCAAGGTAAGGGGGAGTTTGTATCATATTTATAAGATGTTTATTTACTATTTATGGTATTTTTAGGTCCTTGAGATTATTTGGTTACCACTTTTTCATTACATCAAATGGGGAGAAAGTTCCTATTGTGGGAGTTCTTGAAGAGAGAGAAGGTGAGTTATATATTGATATAAATGATGTTTGTTGACATCAATGACATATGGGGAAATTGTTGGAGATTTTTTAGTGATGTCATAGAGGTGTCCTATTGAGTGGATTAAGTGATTTGATATCTTAAGTGATAATGGCAACGTTTGCAAAGTACTTGTCATAGTAAACTTGAAGTAGGCATGGTTTATCTTTAGTTTTAACATGGATAGAGATGTTTAGGGATGAGTATGGAGTATTGAGCATTTAAAATAGGTCCATAATATGTTTTATATGCTTTACGTGTTTGTGTGAATAATTATAATTCATCTGGTAGTCCATATTTATCATCTAGGTAGCTTGGGGCTAGTGGTAGAAAATTTGAGAAGCAGTTTGATGATGTCACCATTTTCATGTGTGGATGAGTTAGGGGGAGTTCATCATATGGTTATAATAAAGTTATTCCCTATTTTCTATTTGATATATTTCAATTCATGTGATGAAGTGAAGTCAATGATACGAGGATGCAAATTTGGTTAATCAGACATAATTCACTAATTTGTCATACTTAGCCAAATTACAAAAAGGTTAAAGTAGAGGTGAGTTAGTATGTTGATGAGGTCAACATTCATACACATGGAGGTTTCAAAAAAAATTATCATAGGGGTTTGTTCATTTTTGTTCCTAATTTCTATGTAATAATTATTAGGTAATGCACCTAAGTGTAGTCAAATATATGTGGGTGTAAAGTTGGGCTCTCAAACTTTTTGACAGTGTTTTCTATGTTTTAATATAGTTGAGTAAGTATGTCAATGATGCCATAGTTTGCACGTAGGAAGGTTTCAATTGGAAATGGTCAAATGGGTTTGTTTAATATTTTGCCTAGTTCTTATGCACTAAATCCCAAGTCATGCACCTAAGCACAATAAAATATATTCAAGTGAAAAGTTGAGTTCCTATGTAGTTTGATATTGTTTTCCCATATTTAGACAAATTTGCACGCGATAAGAAAAGCTAAGTAGGAATTTCGATGGTGGAATTTCTTGAATGTTTGGATGTTTTAAGAGAACTTGATCATATGGGTTTATTCAATTTTGACACTAGTTTATTTTTCATAAATTATAGGATAAGCACCTTAAAATTTATGCTTGAGCAAAGTTCACCTTCTAGGTAAGTTTTGACATAATTGGATATGTGATAGAAGATTTTGAGAAGGCATTTAAATGCATATATATATAATTCCTATGAAATTTATAGGATGTTTTTCATATATGTATGAATTTTTTTTAGAGGAGATCATATGGTCTAAGTTTGAGATCATAAATCAAAGCATAGTGAAAGTTATTACTGTCCAAAGTTGGCCTTCTAGGCATATTGAAAGGGTCCTCATTCTTAGTCAAATATGCAAGTAAATTTTGAGAAAACCTCAAGGATATCAATGGATAGTGTTTTCTCTAAGATGTCAAGAAGTAGTGAGATGAGGATAGGTGCATTATGTTCAACACTGAGCAAAGGTAAAGGATAAAGATCAAATGGTTCATGTTTATTCATATAGTTTGAGATCAATGGAATGTATTGGGTCAAAGTGGTCAAAGTGATTGAAGTTTAAAATAATTAAAGGTCAAGCTCCTTATAATAATATTTATGGAGGATGATCAGATAATTATAATGAGAGAAATATATGAAGGCAAGTGGTTGAAGTTTAATTGTGACCATTGGCATTTAAATATTTGAATTTTAAAAAGGGAAAAACCTAGTCTATGATATTTTGCTCGTATATTTTGACTTCTGATGAATTTTCTTATGATGTAAATATAAAAGATGAATATGAATTCATGTTTCATATAAAACACCTAATTTTAATATTTTTAAGTATTTACATTCATAGTTATGAAGGTTCAAATTTGACTATGTATTCATGCTTCTTTTACAAGTGACTTGAGAAGGTTGTTCGAGCTCATTTTGATATTGTTTCAATATATATTGATGATTTGGATATTTGGGAGTGTTTTATTCTCCATAAGGATTATTTGAAAGCATTATAAAGGATTGAAAAATTTTATGTTGTATTAATAAAGTTTTATAATGTGATTATTTATTCGCTCATAATGATTGTGTACAAAGAAGTGTTTGAGCTATTTGTGTTTAAACTAAAGTGTATGGTGAAGGTTTTTGGCACTTAAGGGGGACCTATAGATCATTTAGAATGGTTACATGATTATTTAAATTATTCCTATGATCTTTTTTTGTTTGTTTAAGTGTCAAAGAGGTGAATGGGTCTCTATAGGACCTAAAAGTGACTTAGGCCTATTCAAAAGTGGATTGAGCTTAAGTGTGAACTATGTGAGATTCCTTAAGGGTGAAGGCATGTGTTGTGGCTGATATTAAATATTTTGATATTTTTAATTCATCATATATATAGATTGAAACCAATTGTGTTTGTTTTTAGACTCGTATGTGTGATGTGAGAGAGACTAGTGCAAGGTGCATGTGAGAGTTGTGGAGTGAAGGATAGGTAGCGTATCCATTGGTTGAGTTAATGAGAAGAATAATTTTTTAACTATGTGTATGAACTTTAGGTCATGTTCCTAATGTTAGGATAATGATATTGTAATTTAAGGATATGTGAAGAGGTTTAAGTGTGTATATGAGGACAATTTGAGTGAAGAAGGAAAGAGTCTATGGCATGCCTATGTGAGAGGCTTGTTTGAGAGGAGAGAGAGAGAGAGAGAGAGAGAGAGAGAGAGAGAGAGAGAGAGAGAGAGAGAGAGAGAGAGAGAGAGAGTTTGTACAGAGGTTAGAAAATAAATACCCATCATCAAGTGTTGAATACATTATTTCTAAGGTGGATGTGTTCAAATTAGGGTCTAAAGGACTTGGTTTTCATTAAAGGCAATTGCTCCTTGTGATGTAGCTATTTCACTAAATACCTTTGGTTAAGAGGATGTGATCAAGGTTTGATGGTATAAAGGAGTTGATTAGTATCTTGTTTGTAATTTCTTATAGTATATTAATCTATTTATGTTTTAGGAATGAGAGTGGGTTTTATTCCCCATGAGGGTTTCCCATAAGAACTATGTGTTATTTTTTTGATCTTGTATATGCATTGAATGTATGAGCTCTCTTGTTAATGCTTCTTGATCCAATTCATATATGTTGATTGGTTAATGGTTTAAAGGACTAGAATTGAAATTGAAATTGAAATATATGGGCTCACTAATTCACCCCCCTTCTTATTGAATGTACCTCAAACACCACACACATTATTTTAATTTTATATGTATTTATCATAGATTGGATTTATGCCTTTTACCCCCAAGAATTTTCTTAAAAACACATCTTGATAATATCTTAATAACTACAGGGCCTCATAGATCTTCTATTGTTCCCAATAATCTCCCAATATTTCAATCTTAGGGGTTGATTCTATCCCAATATTTCCTTGAGTCTTTTGTAATGATTTCTAATATATCTTACTTTATCCACTAGGCATAGTATCTTGAAAAATTCAATTACCTTCATGTTGTGAAATGTCAATATTGCATACTTTCTCCTCTTCTATTTGATATGTGTTTTTCACTCATTTGGGATCCTCTTCATGTTGTGGCTCAGTTAACCCTTCTAAATCAAGATCTCCATCACTATCATTATCATTGGATTTTGTTAGATCATTGTTTATTTTATTACATGGGTGAACCTAGATTTATTTTTATTTTTTTTGGTTACCTTTGTAATTGTGTAGTGTGAGATCCAAGTCCTATGTATATTCATAATGAGAGGATTATTCATCAAAATTTGTTAAATATTTTTCATGTCCATGACATATAAAATTTTCAATTCTCTATAAAGCAATATGTACTAGTGGTTTATCATCTTAAAACATAAGAGTTTGAATGAAATCATACTAAAGTTACACCTAGTGTTTATGTTCCCTTCTACACTCTTGATGCATATACCAAATTGTTGGAATAGGTTCAATGGTATGACTGAATATGTATGCATAATATTGTGGTTATACTCATTGTGTGATCCATATATTTATTCAATGATGGATGTGTAGTTTTAGACATTGTCCCTCTTGAAAGAAAGGCTATTATACTTTAGTAGTAGATGGTAGCTAAAATATTGCACATAATATTTCATAGGAATCCTCCTAATACATTATGAGTTTTTGTGTATGGTTCACCATATCATAGTAATTCCTTTTAGTGTATAGCTAAATTCATTGACTTGTTGTTCCTCCTTTGGAACATGGTGTTCAAGACTCAATATGAATAGATTGAGATCCTCTATCACAAAATATTAATTTATTTAGCATTATGCATCAAACACCATGAATATAGGTCATAACTCATGATCATTATGAGACCAATTCAAGATGTCCACATCTAAGTCATCACTTATGGATGATCTAGAATCCTAGGGTAGAATTCCTTTTAGGGTTGGTTTAGTATAGTCCATCATAGTTTCAATATTATGATACAGAAAGTCTACCTCAAAAAAAATTTAGTGAATGCATTTAAGGAAAAAACATTCTTCAATTTGATTCTACCTAATTAGATATTTTTTTATAATAGGTTTGAATATCGGTGGTTGTTCTTGTTATGTAGTATTGGGTTTCCACTTTGAGATTCTTTAATCCACACCCCATTTTATCTTTAATTTTTCCCTAATTTAAACCAACTATTTTACCCATACTTGAAAAAATAGACTCTTTCTCTGTAGGAATGATTTATGGATTTTGTTTATATTTATTTAAAGGTATGGCTACTATTTTATCTTTCTGATGCATTTTTGACTGATTGTAGATAATGTTAATAGTCATTTAGCCATCATAGGCCCATTTATTACAAATTAATGTAGGGTAGTGGGTATCTACTATCTTCATGCTAATTACCTCAAAATATTCTTGAAAGTTAAGCTCAACAACTTTAATTTCAACATCTTCTAGCTGATCAATGAGTTTGAGTTTTCCATAATCTGCTAAACTCAATGTTATTAGACTATAGTTTAAAGTTGGTTGATCAATGGCTTCCCACGTTGAGTGAGGAATAATAATGACTATAATTTTGAATTCAAATACTAAATTTGGGATATTATATTTATCCAACTTGATATCCATTCACTAATCCACATCTCACAGATTCTAGGTCTTGACATACCAACCTACTTTATCAGACCTTGTTTGTCTTGGATGTACACACTCTAGGATATTATGTAGTAGGTTAGTGATATTATGGTATATATCCTCCTTAAATAATGTATTAATTATTTTCATTATAGTTTTGAAATTAGTCACAAAACCCTCTTTATATGTTATCCCACCAATTTGCCCATACATTTGAGCATCAATAGTAGTGTTATCAATATTGAAGACTAGTTTCTATTATATTTATTGTAATACCTATGTAACTTGATACATTTAATTATTTCCTACTATATGATCATGATAATTATCCCACTAAAATTTTATAATACCATGATCCCAAGGCCTTTATAAAGGAGGTAAGCCTTATTTATCTCTTTATTTCCTTATGATAGCTTGCACAAATGCATTTTCATTTGGTTTTGCATTAATCATGTTTACATTATGCATTGGCTTCTCCTTTCTTTATTTCTCCAAAATAGGGAAATATTCTATTTGATGTTGACCTTCAACCCTACAGTACATACAATAAAATTGTCTAAGAGGATTTTCAAGATATATTCTTGCATAATGATTATATGCTTCACATATATAAAACTGCATAGAAGGTCAAGTTTTTTTATTATTATTACTATGACCTCCTTGATATACACCATGATATCCTCCCCTTATTTTCCTTTGTAACCTCCTCTATTATATTTATATCCTTACCATTAAGATTGTTATTTAATATATCCTCCATGATGATTCATTTGTGCATCATATTCCCAATATTTATGTTGATGGGAACTTGGAGTCTAACTTGCCTATTATTGTTGAAGATTTGTGGTTTTCCAAGGTTGTGCATACTGACCATAATATTGATATAAGGGATATGACACATTATTCTATATTTTTAGACCATATGGGTGGTAATATGGTGATGAATGTATTTATTATTTTGGTAATGAAGGCACCCATCCCAGACTACCTTGAATCAAATTTATGTAGTCCTAGAATCGATTATTTTATAATGGGTATTTGTTGGGTTGTAATTATGAAGATGTTATTTGTTATACCTTGATTTATATCTTTCAAGGCTTGGAAAATTATCTCATCATGACTTGTAAACTTGCAAAAATTATAGTACATTTTGTGTGACTCTTGGATATATTATTAGAGAAGCTGGCACATGGGCATAGGATGTCCAACTACCCTGTATATTTCATAATAGTATGTTTTAATTGTTGGAAAAGCATTCCTATGATGTCCCTCATGGCCACACTATATTCACCATAAGCCTAATTTAGGCTTATCATTTTCATTCATCTTGTTTATCTTCCTCATAAAAGCATCTAACTTAGCTTCTAATTTTGATCCCATCGATGGAAGACCTATATAATATTTTATTTTTTCAACTCTTACTGTATTAAATCAAACATTAGCCTTGGATGAAAATTGGGTTTATGCAATAACATACCTTATTCTTGGTCATAAGCCCTCTATGAACCAAGAAAACTTATATTTATATTATAAAATAAAATTTATTTTGTTTATCACATCAGAGAACTTATGATCATATTCTCCAATCGTTTCTCTTGATTTTTGTTTAATTTTCTTTACGTCATGAATTACTTGACTAGAACATTTGTTACCGTAAAATATGATACTAGAAATATTTAACTTGTGTAAAATCAAGGGAATTTACATTTATTTTGAAAATAAACTCTAAATCACATCCTCCCAAAGCCCCTATGAGTTCTTATTTATTCACATCATCTGATGTTACCCCCTTTATGACCTATTTCATTTTGGAGGTTACCAAGTATTGTTTAACATCTAAAAATCCATCATATGACATTAAAGGTAAAATCATACATACATGAAGTGCCATGGTTGGTAGGTTGGTAGTTGTTACTACATTTGTCTAAATACTATCAACTATGATTAGTAGGGTCTGCACACTGGTTAATATGTTGTTAAGTGACTACATAGTGTTTATGTGACTATAAATTGCTTCACACTACTATTTTTATGAATAACCATAAATATTTCTTCTTATAACTTTTTATTTCTAATTCCCACTTGATTTATACACTAAGCCTTCCAAAGTTGTTGGTAAAGGAATCAAACTAAGTTGAATCAACTTCTCTCTTTGTACTTTTTATACCTCCTATAAATAAAGTGGGATTGGGGGATGCATACCCTTGAAAGAATGATGTTTATTTCTGACTTCTTGCTTAGAAATTAAACTTGTAATATTACTAACTTTAATTTTTATATTTTCTTAAGAACTTTACATCCCAATTCTAGCTATAAACTACTCCCTTAACTACAATCTACCTCTACTTCCTAGTTAATCTACCTCAACATCACTAGTTCCATCATCCTCTTTCTCATTAGTCTATTTATCATATTCTATATACCCTTATATTTTATTAGTTTCCACATCTTATCTTAGAAACCTCTCTTCTCTAGCATCTTTTCCTTGTATGTCTCCATCTATAGAATTTTTTTCTCTACTCCTAGTTGTACTCACAATTACTTTGGGTTCATTTGTCTTATTCCACCTTCTTTATTGTCATATTTCCCTTTCGAGTCCCAAAATTTTCTTCTTGCTCTAAGTATTCTCACCTTCCATTTTATGGGACCACTATAAAGTTATTTTTACTCAACTATTTATCATCCACTTTGTCTCACATGCAACCCTATAGTGCCTGAAGTGACTACTCTATGTTGGTTGGAGTAAGCACCATGGCCTTTTCCAGAATCAACATATTGAACAATAAAGTTAGTCGCTGAAAAAATTTCCCTCTAATTACTTAGATAAATTTATCTTATGCCATCTCAAAACATATGTATCTTTGTACTGTGAACTTTATGATACATCTGTTGATCATAGTCTTCATCTAATAATCCATTACTCAGGACCAATCGGTATCTAGGTTCCATAATATTTATATTTTTTACTCAATCTAGAATATAAATTATGTTCTCTTTAGACTAAATAAATATTATTATAATCTATCCATCCACACAACTAACAATCTAGGTAGTTCACACCAAAAAATTTCATAAATTTCACCATAGAGGTGTTCTTAGATAATCTCCTGTTTAGTTTTTCCAACTCTCTGTGCTTCTTGTTTTGAAATTTTTCTTATTCTCTCATCAGTCCATCTTTTTATGCTTCTCTACCCCAAAAACCATCTCAACATGTTTCATTCAAATAGGTCCCTCTCTCATCACAATAATGTTAGTAGAGGTTCCTAGGATAACTCTATAACATGCTAATTACAAGGATAACTTGCATAGTGTACAATACTAATAAGCACAAAAGAGATAATAATATTATAATACACATATGATATATAATAATAAACCAAAAATAAATATGAATAAGATGAAAAAAAATATAAACCATAACTAGTGTCACATTAGATAATAAATTAAAGTAAGACAAAGTACTCATTACACACAAACCATACAGAAAATAAGATAAGAAAACCATAATAGAATGATTATATTATTATCTATCAACACATTAAACTATATTTGATTACATCAAAGTCTTATTTATAATATTTTACAATCCTATTATCTCTTCACATTCTAACCTTTAAAGATACAAAAGGAAAGACTCTTTGCATTCTTATATTACCCAATTAGGCTTACAAGGACAATTACATACAAAATTTATAAAAAAGAGACAAAATCATACAATTCACATGTGTTTATCTCATATAATTTTAAATTTTACCAAGATCCATTATTCATCCCATAATTTAAATTGATATATTATAGATACTTAGACTTTTATATACCCTGAGAAGCCATCTAGCATACACATCATTTCAGATCTTGTGATAGCTCATAGAATTTGATCTATGATTTGCATAGGTTATTTATCATTAATATAAGAGTGATTGAGATTTTTAAAATCTACATAGATAATGACTTACCCATATAATTTCATATGGGCACTATAATTGTCACCCAAGTTAGAGTGTTGGATATGGAAGATAATTGTAGAATATAAGATCCTTTTGATCTCTTCATAGATAGTGCCAAAAAATTTATATTATAAAGCCTCAAATTCTACCTAAATGTATTGACACCAGGTTTTTATGGAATGTTTTGTTGCATGTTTTTTCTCTAAAATACTTTAGATCAATATAGCACTAATCAAATACATATTTTTATAGTTAAAAAATAGTGGTGAATATTCTATGTTCTTATTTAGAACAAAATTTCCCAAATTTGACATACCTTAGCTGTTATTATCTATCGATATTTATCTTATCATATTAAAGGGATCCTCTATAATTTACCTAATTCTTCTACTTCATGTAACTATCATGCTTGTCAAACATTTATTCTAAAGAAATGAAAACTTTTGGGATCTTCTTTCCTATAAACTATGGGAACTTGTCATATAGTTTATTATCCTTCCTATCAAGAATTTTTGAAATTTTTTCCTCTTTGCTTTATGAGGTAGAATATTCTCTATATGTAGTGGAGCTCCCATCAAAAAATAGACATATGAAATTATCTTCTTATTCCAAAAAAGTGATGATTTATTCATAACTTTTGAGTACATGCCAATACTCATAGTTATTTTATACATTGGAGTGATATATCATTTCAATAACAAATCAATCATTTTTAAATTTTAGAGGAGGATCATCAAATAAATAGATGCAAATAGGACATTGGATTTATAATTTTCTACCCTAAGGACTGCATTTATAGAAAAAAACTTTAAAGGATTTGATAAAATCCCAGACCATGTTTTTTTAATGTTTGAGTCTATCATTTTTTATTTGACATTGACCTTGTACCTTCTTGATGATAAATTATACATCACCTTGAACTTTTAGGTTTTAAATTCTCATTTATTATGCTACTTATAACACTATCAACAATTCTTGACACTCGACAATATTGTTTGTGCATTGAAATTAAATTTTGTTTGTAAAATGAAATGATTGAATTAAGGATAAATAATCAAAATGCCAATGCTTGATCTAATTTTTGAACAACTTTCATCAAACTATATATTTTAGATATCATTGGAATTTCCTTCTACTAACTTAATAAGTTCCATAGCTTTTTTAGCCATCATCTTGTAAGTGTCAAGTCATGTTTCCTCATATAATATGTTTGAGCTGAGATCATTTGATTTTTACACCAATATCTTGGCCTTTGGTTTGAGGATTAATACATAATTAAATCCTTTTATAGGAATCACCAACTATGTCTATTCTACTTTGATTTCCCCTCCAAGATCCTAATAGAAAGACCTTCTCAAAAGCATCCCATAATTTGTAGGTATGTTTTTCAGTAGTATGGTCATCATCACTACATTTTGAGTAAAATATAATATATAAATATATGCATATTTTATCTATTTAACTAATTTAAATTGTTTTTCATCTATGTAAAAGCAATATCCAAATGTTTGAGTGCAAGTCAATCCCTAGACATGTGTAACTTTGGCTAGTATGACATTGTCTAAGGTTCTTAAATCAATTATATAGTTGTTAAATTTATATCCACAAATAAAAATAGATACATATAAAATATTGGGTCTTTAATTTCTTGGAGTTTTAATATCTACATTACTGTAAAAATCAAAATTTTCCATCTTGATATGCATTCCTTGAGGAGGTGTGTTAACATTTCTTCCTTCGATGAGCTTGACCTATCTCTCCAATTGTTCAATATTGTTTACAATGTATTTAATTTGAAAAATATAATAGTTAGTCTCATTTATGTGGTCCATTATTTTTAATTAATAATCAGTAGGTTCTTATTTAATAATCACATGAGAGGAGTTCAACTACCAAAAATTTCCATCTATTTATCTTTTGAGAAAATTCTCAAGTGGGTGCCTTTGTTGAGGAAAAATTTGGGAAAAACTAAAACCTTAGGATCCTATTTCACCTTTTTCTTTTCATATTCTTTATTCCTCATAAAAATTTATCATCCTCTCATGTTAAGCTCAGGTGAATACTGCATATGAATGATTGTTCATATCCTCAACACTTTCTTCATAATCATCACCCTTAGGTTCATATTAAAAATAACCCATAGTGGAGTTACCATTAGGTTATTTAATTTTAGGATAAAAGGTTCCTAAAACATCTTATTCATATGGTTCTTCAATAGTGTATTTTTTTAAGATTTTAGCCATTTCAAGACAATTCAAGCTATCATGGTCATTGGTGGCATGAATGATGAACATGTAATGAATAGTAATAGGTTTTTATTAATTAGTAAGTGGGGGATTTGAATAAGGTAATTTAGTATGATTGTTTCCAATATATGGATCAATAGGCCTTTTAGGTATATCCTGGTATCAAGTATTCTTTGATTGAGGGAATTTTTCTTCAATGCCAAGATATTAGTCACCAATTTTTGAATCAAAGGATATGCTAAATTATGCTTCTTGACTTTGAAGATGTATTTCATCATTTTTATAGTCATGATCATGTCATATTAAATTTTGGTGGCTTGGGTTTTACAGATGATAATATTGCAAGGTGATTCCTTCATAGGAAGAATCTTACCTTAGGTATTTATGGCTTTAAAAAGAAACATTTCTAATTTTTCATTATGGGAATTATAACAATAGGTATTTTATGCACTATATTCTTGAAATGAGATATAAAATATCTCATACATTCATGGGAGTCCTCTTTTATTTAACACAATTATACCAAAAGATATTGTTCATCTTTAGTAGGTTTAAACCATTTTTCAAAATTTTCTCTCATTATTTTCCAATATGGAATGGAAGCAAGAGGTAGTTGGTGGAGCCACTCTATGGCTCCTTCAACCAATGTTTCCATGAATAATGTAACCAATAGATATTCATGTTCAACATCAAGGATGCCACATGTGGAGAAGAAAGCCTTATGTGTTCATTGGGGTGTTATCTCTTATCACCAGTGAACTTATGGAAATTTTCTCTTGAGCCTGTAGGCAATTCATGAAGTTAAGTGACTAAATCCAATGAGATTTATGATCACCCCAAGGTATAAAAACATCCATATTTTGCAGTTATACTACACTAGGGCTAAATATATTTGGTACTAATTAATTTTTTTCAAAGGCTATACATTTTTTATTCACTCATGTGAAATTATAAAATTGAATTGTTCTTAAAAATCAAAGAACGAATTAGAAATTCTCTTTCTATTTATGGACTTTGTATATGTTCTATCAATTAGGATGATGGAATGTCTCTACAAGTTCTACTCACTATTCTTACTTCAGCAAGTGCATTGAGTCTTTGAGAAAAATTGGCATGTTCTTCTTCTTCAACATGCATGGTTGTAACTCTTTAAAACTAATCTTTTTTCTCCTTGTGGTCATAATAAAACTACCATAGATTATAATAAATATCCATTTCTACAACCTATGTCCAGTGAAGGTTTAGATGGATGGTTGTGTTATAATTTCCATGTATAGTCATGCAAATGACTATAGCTAAAATATTATGTGTTGCACAATAAAAAACATGCTCGACATTAAGTGTCAAAAATTGTTGGTGAAATATTTGGTACTTCCTAAAAAATCTAAGTTTGATAAAAGTATAGGAGATGAAATGTCTATCCTCTTTTATGAGGGAAGGTTCCCTTTATTTAAAGAAATAAAAACTAAATGAGTTATATATAGTAATTACAATTTGAATGGGGGGTTGCAATAATAATGTTCAACTAAATAAAAATGGTAATAAAGAAGGTCAAGAGTCATGGGTGAATGAGAAAATATATATTATATTCACTTTAACGACAAAATAAATAGAAAAGAGTATCTTAAGTTAGGATATCAGATGTAATTCACGCTTGTAACAATGAAAAATTTATCAAAATAATAAAAACACATACCCATTAAGGAAGTAATAAAACACAAAGTTCAAGTAATTCTTCATTCTTGGAAAAAGACTGAACATAAAGTTTCCTTCTTCTTCTTCTTCTTCTTCTTCTTCTTCTTCTTCTTCAAGTCACTAAATTTAGGACATAAAACATCCTTTTTTAATTACCATTTATTGTATGTATAAAAAATTTAATGGAATGACCCTTCACATTTTAAAATACTCTTCATATTCTATTTTTTTCTTATTCTATCCTTTACAGTTTTTAATTTTATGAAAAACAAAATTGTGAATTTTTTGGAATAGAAATTAGAAAAAAAATAAAAAAGAGAAATTGTAAGATAAACTAAGTTTCCTTAATTTATGTGGTGGTTGGTGATTAAGAACTTAGTGCAACTAAATTACTTTTATCTTGTTATTTGTATTGAGTGGCCTTGAATTTTATGAAATTCTTTACTGCTTCTATAATATCATGACCCTTAAGGACTACCATATGCTTATATCATGTAATCCATCTCTCAAAAAATAGTAGCATTACATTTAGAATTTATCAAATATTAGCCAATTGGTTATTCATTTCCTTGATAGAGACATGGATCTTGATGATTATAGACATGGAAGTTATATCAAAAGAGCTTTCATTAAATATTTTTTCCTTTATAACTTTTCTAAATTATTCTTTAAATTCATCCATGGTATGCAACGTGATTATATCTTCTAATAAAAATTCAAAATAAATCTCATGTAAGTTAGAAGAGATAAAATTATTTTTTCTCCTTTTTGATGTTGACCTGATCATTCAAATATGTTATCACTAAATTCATCGCCTCAATATTCATCATAATACATTCATACAAGTTGGAGGATGTTTCATCCTTTGAATTTTTGAATATTCCATCTTTAGCCATCACATTTATTGGAAAATTAATCTTAATTTGGGTCCTTTCTATAGGATTATAGGCTTATCCTAAGTCTTATATATGTGTGTACTTATTGTATTTATAAATACACTTTATTTCTACCTTTATGAGGTGTCACTCACCTCCCTAATACATTTTTTGGATTTAGAGTTACTTGCTAGTAACTCTTCCTTCCCCACTTGACACACACTTCACTCTTTTTGTAAGGGACCAGGACACAAGTGGCATAGACTTAGGAGGCTTGTATGGTCATAATGGCATTTTATGTAACTCTCATTTTCCTACTCTAGCTCTATAAAAAAGTGCTTCCTCTCCTCTTTTCCTCACTAAAAACATAAATCTCTCTCTCTTATTCTCTTGTGATCTTGATTAAATATTATACTTATGAGGATTTCAGTTACAAACCTTATAATAAGATCACATGGGTTTTTCTCCAATATGTTTAGTTTCCCACTTTAAAATCTTTATCTCAATATTTGTGGCTTTATTATAGTAAGTTGATATTATTATTTGGCTCATCACTTTTTATTTTATTTTAATATTATTTCAACCTAGGGAATAAATCTATCATGGTATTAGAGCCCTACAATTTCTAATGTTGTTTTTTGATTTTTTTTTTTTTATGGATTTAGAGGTGTAAAAAAAAAAAATTTGTCTTATAACTTTTTGTTTAATTAATTTTAAGAATTTTTTTAGAACTTGTGGAATATAATTTTGCCTTATATCCTCTTTGTGTAGTCTTCTATTGTTTTTGTGTAGATGGTGGTGGTATGCCACTTTTGAATGCCTTAAATCAGTGTTATTTAGATCTTGGCATTCTATTCATTTTTCAGTTTTCAGGCATCTCAATGCATGTTGAATTTTTTATGTTCTTTTTGGTTTGGATCTTTTAAATCCTTCCAAGTGGGATAACCTTCTTCCTCTATTGAAACATCTTTAATCTCATCCCTTAATGTTGCAATTTGTTATCAAAACATCACAATATAAAAGGTAATGCCTTATCTTTTGGGGGGTTTACATTACTAATCTAAACATCATGTTTAGTTGTTTCATTGAAATATCATCATGGTATTATGGCATTTTTTTTTAAAACTACTTGTTTTTTTCTCAAATAAAGGATTCTTAATTCTTTTTTCGAGTTAGTGGTTTCAAATTCAATGTAAGTTTTTTAAATAAGACAAAATATTTTTTTCTTGCTATATTTTATTTAAAATAAAAAATAAAAGAAAGGAAAAGAATAATAATGCCACGAATTTCATTTTAAACAAGTTTTGCATTCATAATTAGTGACTTTGTCAAATTTCAAGCATTAATATTTTTTTAAAGTTTTTAAATGACAATTTTTTTATTAAAGCTAATTGAATATGATTTTTTTAAATAATTGTTTTGAAATCTCATATTATTTTGTAAAACCTATTTTTAAGTGGTATATTAAATCTTAAGTTTAAATATTTGGCATGGCCTTACATTTACAAGTTAATTGATCTAAATTATTTTACGATGACAATTCTAAAATGTGATTTAGATCAATTCATGTTTCTTGTCATTAATTTTTTTCAATGGTAGCACACTTAATGTCATTTAATTTCAAGACTATTTTTAAGCACTCTGTGTCAATTATTTTTATTTAAAAATGAAGAAATTTATGCTCTTAAGAAATAAATTCAATGTCAAAATAATTTGTCACATGATTTACAAGCTTCTTTTATTGAGCAAATGCAAATTATGCAATATTACATAGATGCTCTAAATTAAAATTAGCATATTTTACACATGATAATGTATCTACTATCTCCCATACAACTCAAAAATATTTTAACACTTCACTTACAAACCTCCACTTAAAAAACATGCAAAGTATGGGTTATTTAGGTGGTGCACTTCGAAATTGTCAAGATGATATTTTTGAGACCCATTTGCCTACTTCCAATGCAAATTATAAAGGCATCAATTATGTTGATTCTACTTATTCATATGCTTCTAATGTAAATTCAAAATCTTATTATTCTTTGCATACAATGACTTATAATGCAACTTCTTATGATTGTACTGCTTCTAATGCTCATGTTTTGGTTAAATCTGTTAAACCTTGTGTGCATTATGGAAAACACAAACATTGTATACTTAAATGTTATAAATTACATCCATAAAAATACTTTTATAAATCCATACATGATAAATTATATTTTTTAAAAACAACTAAATATACTACCTCTAAGGCTAAAACTATTTGGATTCTTAAAAATGATAGATCTTCTAAAGACTTTGATATATCTTCTTGTGATAATTCTTCTACTGCTTCAAATAGAATATATTTTTCAAGTGAAACATCTTATATTTCTCCATTTTCATTAGCTCAAATATTTTATTCATTCTTTTTTTTTTGAAAAGGATATATTCTTTATTTAGATCTTTTGTGCTAACTTCTTTTTATGCAAGTTAACACACTTTATGATGGAAGTTGTCTTTGATCAAATTTGGCTTTATGTCTACAATTAGTACATTATGTAGATTGTATTTTTAGGATAATGGTTACATAACTTAAAATATTGGTGTTATCTTGTTTTTTTTCAAGTTTTTGGATCATTACTACTTTTACTTAGTCTTTGTTCTATGATAGATTTAACATCTTGTCCAAAGTAGATTTTTGGAGATTTTTAGTAATTACACTTTCTTGTGACTTTCAAAATCACCTTTTCTGCTTTATTTTCTCCATATATTTTTTAATTATTCTTGAGGAAAGTTTCTATTAAGGGGGAGTATTATGTAATTTCAAATCCCTTCTTTTTCTGTAAATTTTTTTCTCCATTTTTGTAACCTCATTTTAAGTTTAAAGGGGAGTGTTGGATAATTAACCTTAATTTGGGTGATTCCTATATGTTTATATTCTTATTATAAGTATTATTTGTTTGTATTTTTATTGTATTTATAAATACATTTTATCCTAAGTTTATGAGGTGTCACTCACCTACCTAATCCACTTGTTGTATTTAGAGTTACTTACATGTAACTCTCCCTTCCCCACTTGGCACACACTTCCATTTCTTTTTAAGGGAATAGAACATAAGTGGAACACACTTAGGAGGCTTGTAATGTCATTATGAGATTCTATGTAATTCCCATTTTTCTCCTATAGATATATAAATGAGCCTTTTCTTTCCTCTTTTCCTCACTAGAAACTTCAATCTCTTTCTCTTCTTCTCTTATGCTCTTTATTCAATTTTGTACTTGGGAGATTTTGGTTGCAATCCTTCTAATTAGATCACATTTTTTTTTCTCTGATACATTTAGTTTACCACTTTAAAATATTTATCTCAACATTTGTGGCTTGCTTTTATCAAGGTGATATTATTCTTTAGCTCATCAATTTCTCATTTATTTCAATGTTAATTCAACATAGGAAATAAATCTATCACATCTGTATCTATCTCAATCATGTCAGTAATGTATTATTTTGCATTCTCCCATATGTTTAGCTCATAAGTGTGATATTTTATTTATTTATTTATTAGTGACATCTTTATCAATTATTTCAAATCATTTCATCACCTCCTCAATATATTTCAATCCACATATCAAAACATTGTCCACTCAAGCATCCAAAGACTTACCATATAATTTGTAATTGTTGATCATAGTAATGGATTATTTTCTCATTATTGGTGCTTGATAAGGATCATCAATCTAAGGATCCATGACTGTGTTAACTAGATTGAGGATGTAGCTGATGTATCCTAAAAACTATTTGACTTGATCTTAGAGTCATTCCTAAGTGAGATCATCTTGTTCTAACCTTTTGATAATAATTTTAGTCATCTCCATAATGTAATGGATGTAAATTTTCCCATTTTCCTCTCTAAGTGATATTCCAATAAGAGTATAATCACTTACATTCATCTCTGAGACATCCTTCTCCACACAAGATTCTACAATTTCAATAAATTGAGCACCAAAAGAATCATATGCTAATCTAAAGGTAGTTGTATCCTTATCAGAGGAGAAGTCTTAAGGATATCATATACTATGTTGAAAATAGGTAGATCTAATTCCACCAAATTCCTTTTCTTGTTGACCATAGGCTGCATATATTGGAAGGACATAAAACCAAAAGGGGTCATTTGAGTTCTAGTTGGAGGGTGTGTAGGTTATTTTGGAAGGGTATCACTATGGAGAGGAGGAGGAGAAATTTTGGATAATAAAAGTAATAATGGAAATCTCAACTTATTTTGAAGGTACATTTTGTGATGCATTAGTGATGAGAAGAGAAGGGTCACCAAGGGGGGTAGAAAAGACTACATCATTACAGTTTTCTTTTTTATCTTCTTATTGACTATTACAAGACCTTTTTCAAAGGTTTTACCTAGCTATAATATTTTCTTAGGATCATAATCATCAGCATCAAAAAACCTAAAAATCTTAGTGTTTCATTTATAATGGTAGTGTTTTCCTTTTTTGGAGTTATTATAAGACCATGTTGGGAAGGATCTAAAGCATTTCCTTTTCTTAAACTACCATCTCTATTTAATTCAACCAATTTATAATTAAACCATTTCTTGGTTTGGCCCGTAATATCCAAGTTCACCCATGAATGTATGTAATTTGTATTACTAACAAATTTATTATAGGCAAGGGAGGAACAAAAATTCTAACTATGTATTCAATATCAATGAGTTCAGTCATGTCATTAACCATGTCATCAATAGCCCATTATTCAATGAATGACTTTATTTGATCTATGGTAATTTAACCTTTAATATCTCATGACTATCTCATATTAATCTATAAATTTTTCTCATTAGTCTTATAAGTGTGGCACATGTTCATAGATTTCATTGATACCAATTTTTACATATTTCTTCATGTCTACCATAGCTTAGATGGCATATGATCAAAGAGTAAATCAGGAGATGATTGATAAAATGTATTGAACATTTACTATTATCTTTCAAGTGAAGTATCCCAAATAAATATGGAAAGAGAAACCCAAGACATGTTTTTCCCTACAACATTTGTGTATTATGCCTAATTATTTATAGATCTCTATCAATATTATATTTTCATTGGATAGTTTGGGGATTCTCAATGGTTAACCTTCAAAACCACCAACCTTGATGTAGGTAAATTTATGATACTAAATATAAAAGCTACCATATTGGTTGATTAAGGTGGTTGCTTCATGAGAAATACTTCTACTTAAATCTTCATATTATTTATAAAATACTCTTATGTTGAATGAGTCATTCACCCTTCTCAAATGTTTATTGTTTTATTATATCATCAACTAGGGGAAGCATTTTTAGACTTGAGTGATAGGGGTGATACTCCCATGATGTGAAAGTCCAATGTAAACCATATGGTAATCCAATGAGTACACAACGTAATAAGTCACAAATAATTCTTTAGTTCAGTGTATGTTTAGAAGTTTGGAGTGTAGGGATTCATTTATTATTTCTCATAAAATTATAAATTACTTATTGTGGTAGATGATATTCATTGGAATGAACATTTACTAGTGGAAAATTTTGGTGTCTTCATTTCCCACCACCTGATTAAAGAGAGTAATCATGTTTGAAATATCTTCATGAAAATATGCTTTGTAAAAATTATTTGGAAACTTTGCAAGTCTTTACCTTTTATTTTTCATCCATTAATTATTCATTACAGTCAAACACTTAGCAGTATCCTTATCTTAGTGTTTTTTCACTTTATTGATACTCATGTTGATGATGTCTTCAAGAACTAGGATTTTCATTATCATACCCACTAATGTATTATTTATTTTTCCCATTACTTACACACTAATGGATTTTATTTCTCAATTTATTGGATCATAATGTATTTCACATGAAAACACCAAGTCATAACATTGATTATAAGTTAGGAAACCTGTTATCTAAAGAAGGACACTTAATGCAAGTTGAGTAATCAAGGTACTCATATTGTTTTAGCTTATCCTAAAGTGTAATTCTTTAAATTCAAGGTGTCCAATTTATGATTGAATGATATTAGGTATATCACTATCCAAAAATAATAATGGCTTGTCCCCCATGTATTTATACTTCATCCTAACTAGTTTTAGGTATGAAAAGATAGTATCATAAGAAATAATGAGTTTAAGTGGATTTGGGGGAAATAAATGTTGGATTGCTTGGAATGGATAGGAAAAAATGGTCATATGTGAAGATCTTGATATAGGTAAAATAATGTCTAAATGAAATTATTGTTAGAGAATAAACTCAAGGTAAACCATTGATAAAATGCTATAAATGTTTCCTAAGAATGATAAAAAAAATTGGATAGGGATTATATATTAAGGATATAATAGGAGAAGGATTATCCCTCTCAAAGAAAGAGTATAGTGAGAAGTAAATGAAAAAATGAGGATTAATTTATATAAATGGGCCCTTAGATGTTTTAGCAAGAAATGACCAACTATCAAGGGTAGAACATACATGGGGCTTGTTAGGTCATCTTTATTACCTCCACTAGATTGCTTACATAAAGGTAGACTATAACTTCATCTATGTATTCATATGGGTCATCTATTTATCCATATATGTCATACAATCTCAAACATGAATGGCTTGTACCTTTGCATCAACATGCCTATGGGGGTTGTTTAGATAACTACGTCCAACACATAAGTATGAGTAGCAAAGGATAATACCTTCATGTTAACACGTATAGGGGCCCTATTTAGCATGTGATCATGGGTGAAAAAGGCTCACAAAATACTTATAAAATGTTTTCCTTTGCTATAACTTTATCATAAATTATCTTCTCATTCAATATTAAAAAAAATATATAAGATGTTGTATTAGATTGCATCTAAAATTGGCATTGAAAATATTGAGGAAAGCAACATCTTAACAATTTATATATTGTATAATAAAATATTCTAGTTAAGGCATTTGCACTGCTAGTGAAGGATGTCACTAGGAAGATTTTTTATAGGGATCATTATTTTTACATATGATTAATATTATAGATAGAATAATTCTGACATGGGTATGGAGTGGGCCATGAAGACTAATCACTAGACTATCTTCTTGAATATTGAGTTTAACAAGCTTATGATTAGATTGTATAGTCATTTATTTTGT
Source organism: Torreya grandis (assembly GCA_037957365.1). Classification (NCBI taxonomy): domain Eukaryota; kingdom Viridiplantae; phylum Streptophyta; class Pinopsida; order Cupressales; family Taxaceae; genus Torreya; species Torreya grandis. The sequence continues at coordinate 398,716 of JARHVA010007761.1, read as the reverse complement.
ATTGATATGTTGAATTGTTTAGGATTTTTTCCACATTGTGTCAGAATGGTTAACTCTCTCTTCTCTTATGTTTCTTCCTTTATATATATATATATATATATATATATATATATATATATATATATATATATATATATATATATATATATATATATATAATACTTTGTCACCCAATATTATCCGTAATCATTCTATCAAACATGGGTGCCAATTGGATCCTTATCTATATGTGTTGATAATTAACATTTTTGATTATTTACTTTAAGTTCCTTGTTTTCAAGGTCATTTATGGGGTGTTTATTTTATTGATTATTAAAGTTGTGGCCAATATCACTAGATCATTAAAATACACATGTTCATGATAGGTGTGAGATAAGAAATCACTCATCACATACCTTCAAGCTAATGAAATTAAATATATAACAATATTTAACTAAATAAAATAGGAACCAAAATACCAATCTTCCATTAATTAAGAAAGCTCATCAAGTGAGATATACATACATGAGATTATTGAGTAACTCTTACATAAAAGGTGGTCAATAGAGCCAAGGATAGAAGAGTAACTTGTTATGACTATTTTATATGTCCCCTTCCTAATTTTTTTCAAAAGGTATATACTTATTGCCATAGAGATAACCCTGTCAAATAGCCTAAAAATGTGTCAGGGACCCTATTGATTGATAGTGTTTGTAGATGCATATTTGATTGTGAAATTATATTGATTTTTAATAGGTTTTATTAATGTTATAATTAGTTTTGAAGAGGCATGATTGATAAATGAATAAAATATGAATATGTGATTATAGATGTGATTAGTTATTCTGCTCATTAGGCCCAACATACTTTGATGATTTCAGTTGATACTTAAATTTCAGTTCTCGGTCATTTTTTATGATCTATGTTGATATTTTTATCTTCATGAGAAGATTTGATTTATGATTCAATATTTTTATCTTCATGAGAAGAATTGATTTATGATTCAGCTAGTAAGTGGTGATATGATGCTATAATGCAAACTTGGTTCAATTAGATGATATCTTTGAAAATGTATATGTTATTTTAATCACTACTTGATATGTTGATATGTCTTGGATAGTCCAGTAATTGCTCATATTGTTATGATCATTTGGTTTGTTTTTGCATCTAGTGCATGGCTCAATTCATGGAATCATAATGGCATAGTAGTGTTTATTATTTTCAAATTAAGTTTGATGATCAATTTGGTGATAAATGATTCTAGTACATATGTTTCATTTCATGAATCTTTGATCAATGAAGAGAGTTACAAAATTTTCTTTCCTTCAACATCTTAGATTTGTTTTGAAAAGATCATTTCATTAGAACATACGGAAAGGAGCATTATTTCTATAAATTTTTCATTCATGTTCATTTACAAAAAAGGGCTTATTTTGTCATTCATGATATATATTGATTTTGTGACTAAGTCTTTACATTGTGTAAAACATGAATTGGTCATGGACCTAGCATTAGTCACAAGTGTCAAAAACCCTTTTCTTTGGTCATGAAGTAATTCCAAGGATTTGTTTTGTTAATACACTTAGTGTATTTGCAAAGAAAACCATTGGTTAGTAAATTGGATTTAGTTTCTAAAGCCTTGGTTAGTTTGTTTAATCGATAATATTCATAATATATGTTCGATTCATGAGACACTTTGATGGGTGACATGACATGGCCTTTGGTGAGATAGATAATATGATATTTAGCAAACTAAACTATAAATTATTAGTGAGTTCGCAAGTTCATAAAATTTGTGTTATACTTTGGGATTGCTTAGAGATTTGGTGATAATTGGAAATTTATGAATTAATGATTACTTTCATTCACAAAATTTAGTAGCATGTTTGGTATGAAGATTGGTTTGTTGCAAGATTCATCAGATCCATTAAATAGATTAACAAGATTGTTAAGTATGTAGAAGTTAATGCAAACCAATGATAGTTTAACACGTCATCGAGGTGGTTACAGTTCCAATGGTGGAAATTAAAAGGTTGGATTTATTCATTTTGTTCATCCATTTGCAAGCTCTTAATGGAAGTGAAGCATTTGTAGGATCATTAGTGAGTTGTAGAGCAAGGTGTAGAAAGGATATCTGGTAAGGAGCTAAGCTTAGAAGCCATGTATGTCAATTTGTATTGATTATTTTTCATCAAAATGAATTTTTTTTATAAATGAATGTTTGGAATGAAAAAAATAAGTTTAAATGTTTTTCATTTGCATGAAAATAAGCCTAAGTTTAATGGAAGAATATGTAATGGTTTGAAATCTAAGTGAAATTTTGACATGTAGATCTTTTTGAATTATGACAATTTTGAATGAGTTGTGGGTTGTTAGTTTTCTACATGGTTGGAATGGTTTTTATTTTACTTTTATGGGTTTATGAAACTCATAACTTACATGATGATATGTTTGAATTTGAATGTTGACCTTTGGGAATTTGTTGATATACACGTAAGTTAATTTTTGCTAGATGCATGATTCAATTTTATAAAAGTATGTACATGTAGTTGTAAATAAAGAATAAGAAGGTCTATTATAAATCATTTAAGCACATGCGTGTTTGAGTGAGATCTAAATAAAATTTAGAAAGGAGTTTTCATATTTACATGCATGATTTAGTTTTTTTGTTTTGAAAATGTGGAAGATATTACTTTGTATGAACAATAGGGTTATGTGTATGGAAGTTCAATGTCATTTTGAGAAACAAGTTATAGTTTTGGGTTTAGTTTAGTTTTGAAAATACAGGCTTAGGGTTTGTATTTTTTGAATGTTTCTATGTAAAACTTGCTTTGAAGTAAATTTTTTTATGATAGTATCCAAACATTACATAATAGATTGCTTAAATTTTTAGGTATATAATTTTAATTCATTTGTTTAAGTATGATAAATCATGGCCTGGTTACATACAAAATGTTTATGTTTTGTCATGCTTAAAATTTAGTTTAGTGTTTCTTTCACGATATACATGTGGAGATTTTTCTCAATTTATATTTACTTTTATTTTGGGTTTTAAAAAGAATGAGTTGATATTCAAATGTTGGTAAAGATTAAATTATTGTTAGTTGGCATCATGTACAAAGGTTTTGTTTCTCGGTTTTGGAAATTTATAGAGTAGTTAAGCTTGCAAATGTTTTTATTTGAAACTAGTTATAGACTTAGGGTTTTTATTTGTTGATATTGTGTAAGTGTTTTTAAATATAAAATCAAGAAAATGGTGATGATAATGAGTTTAGAAATTATGAGGAATTTCAATGAATATTTTTTGCATATATAGTTGTTTTACTGACTATATATGTAAATTGTCAAGTGGTTTGAAAATGGCAGTGGTGATTCATTTTGACATATTTTGACTATTTTCAAAATCATGAAGTGGTTAGGATTTGGTGAATTTTTATTGAATAAGTTTGATAGTTTACATCATTTTCATCAGTTTGTATGGGTTTTATATGATTTTAGGTTCATGTTGTTGATTATGGATATAGTTAGTGCTAAAATGGTTAATTGCAATTCATTATTTATGATGCAGTTGGGTATAGTAATGATCTTTTGGAACTATGGTCTAATTTTAGTATAAAACGTGTTCAAACAATATTGGGAATTTCATATGTATTATAGAAATTTGAGGTTAAATCAGTCAGTTGTGATGAATGAAAATGGAAAAAATATATATATTCATATATGTAGATACCTTTTGGGAGAAATTTGTATGCTTTTGGAAACATGAAATTGCATTTGAATTTTTATCTCAATTTAGAAGTTTTAAATTTTTCTTTAAAGATGGATATTGAGATTAAAATTTGCTAAGAATTGATGCTATAATTCTATGTTTATTTTTTCTTAGAAGATCAATATGGTGTGAGTTCAAATATAGAATAGTGGTTCCTATATAGTGTATTTTTCAATTTCATTGTATAGTTTTGATTTGAATTTTTATTTCCAAAACTTAGTTTTGTTGCTATATTTTTAGATTTTTAGTATGTCTAGGTGGGATCAACCAACTAGGAGTAATAATGATGGAGGATATGGAAATAAATATAATAGAGGTGGTAGTAAATCAAGTCATAACATAGGTTTTAATAGGGATGAGTTCTATGTTGGGCATTTTGGACCTAAATTTTCTAGGGGCACAAGGATGTTTATTCATTTTGATGCTTATGACCTAGATTTCTAGAATATTTTGAATAATTTGCCTATTAACCTAGTTAATAGAAGCTATAGAGGTCATAAGGGTTTTCATGGAAATAGATTTGGAGCCTATACACACACAATGTAGCTCTTCTCATCATCTAGAGCATGATCCTTACTTCCTGCCACTGTAACCCCGTAGTTTTAGAGGTGAACTAGTTGATGAACCATTACCCACAAATCAGTTGCTTATTGATCAACCCATTCAGCTTGAAGTTGAGATAACCCATACCAAGGGTTTTAAGAAAATGTCTACTCTTTCAAATATACCTGCCCCATCTAATGCAGACCTTGGTGGGAAATGAAAAAAGTTAAATTTATTAGGTGCCCATAGTGAGGCCCTTTTAATGTCTAAAAGGTTGAGTTTGGGAGTTTAGGGATATGTCAATAAGAAGAAAACCATGGACATTCTAGTTTAGACTACCAAAAACAACATTGCTATGAAAATAACTTAGCTTGAAACACCTAAAGAGTTTAGATTGATAAAAAGAATCAAGGTGGAAATTGATGATAACACTTTTGATATGAGCACTAGATTGGTTCCTTTTCTTGTAGATAATATGGAGTATAACATTTATCTGTATGAATAGGACAAATAAGCAATAGAAGTACTATCAGATTTAGATGACTATTGATTTTTTTCAAGATAATTTTATATTAGTGTTGAACTTTTCCATACAAAACTTGATATTTTGGATTAACACATTGATACTTCAGACTTGATAAATTTTGGTAAAATTGAGATATACAGTGATTTTGGAGTTTTTGATACAATTATATATGCTTAGGATTAATTAAAATCTATTATAGTTTAAACATAAGTATAAAAATAATTTTTATTTATTATTTTATGATTAGTATGTATTTTACTATATTATTAATTAATATGGGTTCCCACCTGTTAAAGTTTAGTACCCTGGGTTTATTATTTTCAAGTACCTTGATCAAAGTAAGACTTTTAAAGTCTTAACTAAATTGATCCTTAGCTAATTTTAGTTTAATTAATTGAATTTGTTTAAAGTCAATTAGTTAAAATTAACCAATAATTAACTAAATTTAGTTATAACTTAACTAAGTTGAGGGTATACAATGAGATCAAGCATTCTTTTGAAGACAAAAGCATAACATGTATTGAAAACTTAAGTATTTTCTAATGTCCATCATTTATCTCTTCTTTCTATGTAATTTTTTGAGATATTACAACTTTTATAGATAGACCCAATGGTACTTTATCTAATAGTTGATTAATCACTTATGCAACACAGGTATATCCAGTTATATTTATCATTTATTACTGATTATTTAAAGTTTGCTAAGTTTACTATCTTTTGATGATTTATATTTGTAGTTTTATTTGTAAATTTCAAGTATTCAGCCTGAATAATGATGATCATTTCATTTTTTCATGACATTTCATTGATCTATTTGCTTGCATAATTGTCTTTCAAAGTTTTATAGAGAAAGGATGTTGGTTTTTTAATTAAAATTTATCTTTTTTTTATAAGATGACTATCATTTTGAGACTTGAAAATATTTTTTAATTAATTACATATAATTTTAATACAAATATAACCTTCAGATTTATTCTAAATTTGGTTTATTTTATTAGATATAGTTTAATTTATAATCCTTTCTATTCTTGTTAGTGCAGTTTAGAATATTTATATTTCCTAAATTTTTAGGTTAGTTCTATTTGCTACTTCTTTTGCTTTGATTATTATATTCTAATCTTAAGTTATTTTGGTTTACTTAAAAAATTTATATATTTAGATTAAAATATATTTTAGTTTAATTTACTTAGTGGCCCTCTTTGATTTTATAATTTATCCTTTCTTATATTGTTAGTTCTATTTTGTCTACTTCTATTTAGGATAGATTTTAAGCCATTCTTATCTTTGATTTTCTTTTCTTATTTTGTTCAAGTTTCATAACCTTTTCTTATCATTTTTATATTTAGTTTGAATTTTATTTCCTTGTTTATCTCAGTTTATCTTTTTTCTTGTCAAATAGTTTAATAGAGTCTTTGGTTTAGCAGACTATTCTTAGTTTAATTTAGTTTTTTGTTTTAGTCTTTAGTTAGTTTAATTAGTTATACGTTTGTTCCATTTTAGACTTATCACTTATCTTTATTTCATAATTTTTATAGTTGTCTTCCTTCCTTTAGTGTTAATCTCGATTTACAATCTTAGTTGTCTTTCGTTGCAATATTTTTTCTAATTAAATTCTCTAGTTGATTTATTTCTAGATCTTTTAGTTTGTCTCTTTCTTTAGTTTATTTCTTATAGTTGAGGTTTCTTTTATTCCTAGAATGTTCTCTTAGCATATTTTCATGTTTATTTCTATTTTTTCGAATAGATTTCTTTCTTATTTCATTTTCTATTGTGGATTTATTTCTCTTTGCTATAGGATTAGATGTTTAATGTTTTATTTGTTTATTTTTTTGCTTATGTGTTTATCTTTCTCTCTCAACTTTGGTCTTTCTCTTTTGATTTGATCTTCTTTAAGGTTAATCTAAAAGCATTATAAGCAACAAGTGAAGATATATATCTTCACTTGTTGCTTATAATGCTTTTAGATTAACCTTAAAGAAGATCAAATCAAAAGAGAAAGACCAAAGCTGAGAGAGAAAGATAAACACATAAGAAAAAAAAAAACAAATAATATGTGTGTGTGTGTGTGTGTGTGTGTGTGTGTGTGTGTGTGTGTGTGTGTGTGTGTGTGTGTCTATATATTCTTCAAGAGATTATCTAACTAATAGGTTTTCTTCATCGAATAGAAAATATTATAGATTTATATTTTAACTAATTATTGATTTGATAAATAGATTATTTATTGTTATAATAGAATGAATTGTCTTGATAACTTGTTGATTATTTCAAAAATCTAGATTATTTTAAATTTTCTTTTCTTCTTACTAATGTTAATTGGAGCTCAACAACCTCCTATCATTAAACCTTTGATAGCTTTAAAATATGGTCCAGTTGATGTTGCTTTCAATCTAATGTGTTACACTTGGTAAATCATCTTGAAAGCCTTCATCGGGTTATTGAAGTCATAAATCAAGAAGAAGAAATTATTAAATTCAAAACTGATTGGTATTTTAAGCTTACATGAGAGACTCAATGTGATGTTTTGAACTTGAATAAGAGAAAATAAGAAGAAAGAAATAGAGTTTTAGCTACTAATCTGAGTCCTAGAACTCATATTATTTTTGATTCATTTCTATTTGATGATTTTATTGTGCCTACTAAAACTACTTTGAAAAATTTACAATTAGGTCAAGAAAATCATATTCAAAATAATCACTCTTTTCAAGTAGAATCTATTGAAATTTCTAATGGTAGATCATATAGTAAGGAATCAACCATCTAGAGACCAACTAGTAGGAAACCAGCCAGTGGGAGAATAATTAGTACAAGGATGAAGATTATAGGATCTACTTCCAATATTAAAAAATAACAAACAAGTACAAAAGATAATTGGAGGTGAATATGAAGAGGAAGCTCAACAAGAGCATCAAATATCTAGAACACCTTGGATATCTGCTAATCCAATCAATGTTAAAAATCATCCAAGTAAGCTACCTTCTCTTAAGGGTTTGAACATACCAAAAAAAATTGGTGCTACTAGAGAATCTAGGGAGGATCACTTAGAGGATTTTAGATTGGTTTGTGCCACACTTGGGATAACTAGTGAAAATATTTTTTTAATATTTTTTTCACAAACATTAGATGGAAAAGCTTATCAAGCATTTTTTAATCTACCTACAAAAGTCATTGATAGTTAGAGAGATGTATAAAACTAGTTAGAGTTGTCTTTTAGAAAGGCCAAGGAAGAATTTGATTTAGTTAATGATATTTCAAACATTTCATTGGATCCTAGTGAAACAATGTGTCTATTAGTGTAGGTTTTTATTTTTCCCTGTTATTTAATTAGGGAAATTATATTTGTGTATACATGGAGTTTTCCTACATTCATGGGATAAGCTAGCTTATGTGGAGATGTGTGTCATAGATGTGTCATAAGTGTCATAAGAGTGTCATAAGTAACTCCCTTGATGGGATTTACTTCTCTATTCTTAACACCTTATCACCACCTTTCATGGAGGAGTTATAGTCTATTCTTGGGGTGCCTTGGCCACCTTTTGTGGAAGAGTTACTTACGTGCTATCCTATATGTAGTCTTCACTTTGGTCATCTCATGTTAATCAGATATTAAGTTTTCTCCTATTTTGTCTTGTGTAATTTATCTTCTTGTATAATTTCAAATTTCTTTAGCATCTATGTGGTGTGCACTTGCTTCATCTCATATGATCATGTCTCCATTGCATTCACACTATCTAGATTCTGGCAACAACTCCGATATGGTATCAGAGCCACCCTAGTAATCGTGTGTCTAGTTATGCTATTAGTTTCTTCTAAAATTCTTGATTTGCTTTCTTAGTAGTTTTTTGTTTAACTCTATTGCATTTCAAATTTTTGGTAGAGTTTCTTGAAAAATCATGCAAATCTATACGAAAATCTGTTAAAAAAATTACTTCTATTGAGTTTCATTTAGATCTCCATTTAGATATCTAAGTTAAAATTTGCCAAGACATCTTGTATAGATCTATTGTGGCTTTAGCAAAGGCAGTGGAATTTATTTTTTGTTGGTCATTCTATAGGAAACAAATATCTGCACATCTGGTTTCTATTCTTGGAAGCCATTTTCAGCTTGGGGCAGCTCTCCAGGAAGCACATCTCCATGTGGAGCATCTGGTAGGATGAGGTGTGTGTGGAGTATGACTCCAGTGGTGTTGCATGGCATCCAGTGTGAGGAAAGGGGTTGAGGACTACCAATCTAGGTATTGCCCACTCATAAATAGTAACTTTTTGAAGCATGTGTTCTCCAACAGTGGCAATCTGTTGTGCCCCAATGCCACGTTGGACACTTATCTATTTGCACTTTGCTGAATTGGTAGCCAACCCCAAGTTAAAGCCATAAACAAGCTGATTTACCCCTCTAAATCCAAGGTATAAGATATTGCACTCACTACAGATGCACTAAAGAATCACGCCCCAAGCACCGAGTTTAGGCCTTTTTTGGGTTTCTAATGCCCATGTGGTGAGCCCACCCTCTCTTGATGTTAAACCAGTAATTCTTATTTTGTCTAATAATTATTTTGATATTAAAAAATTAGTAATTTTATTTTTTGAATTAAATCCAAATTGGAAATTAGCATTAAAAGAAAGTAGTTTAAAGTTTTTCAAAACTTGTATCTTTGACCTACGAAGATGAAGGGTGAGGCCTGGGTTGGTAAGAAGCCAATTCCCCCTCAAAAAGACCTCATTTGGATTCCTCGCTCTATTCTAAGTCCAACAAGTGGTTGGAAGGACACTTTCTCTCTCAAAATAGGCATTTTTTAATGTTTTAGTGCTTTTTTTGGCAAAAACACTAGTTTAACGAGAAATTGAATCTTTAATATCTTACAAATAGTAGCTTGAATTTGGGTGCCATTTTTTTCAAAAGTGTTTGTAATTCAAATCTCTATAGTGTAGGATTTTTATTTTTCAAAAATGCACTACTTTATAAAGTGCCTAAAATATGGGTCTCTCAGGACGCATTTTTGGCTGAGTCCAATGTCCTATTTGCTTAAAGTCTTGCACTGATTGCTCTAAGACACATTCTCATCTGATCTTGACATATTTTGAGCATGCACTTCCATATTTTATGGGGGGGATCAAAATTTTAGGGGGGTGTGATTGCTTTTCAAAACTTGTAAATCTTTGCTTCATTCTCCTTTTTGCATAATTTCACAACTTGCAATCAACACAACTTCATCTAAATTCAGCTTAAAATGGATTATTTTCAACTTAAACCCTTAACTCCCTTCAACTATCATGAATGGAAGGTTAAAATGTCAATCATTCTTAGAAGTAAAGGGTTGTATAGGATCACCATGGGTACTGAAATAGAACCCGACACTGATATTGAAAAGGTCAAGTGGTACAACCGTAGTGATGAAGCCTATAGATTACTAAGCTTGTTTGTGTCTCTAGAACTTCTCTTCCATTTAGAAATCTCCAAGACTCCCAAAGACATATGGGACACCTTACAACTCTTATTTGGGAAGCTTGATGAGATGAGAGGTCATGAGCTCAAAAACAAACTCATAAGTCTAAGTCCTAGCAACTTTGACACCCTATAGGACTTATTCACTAAGTTTAAGGCCCTTAGATTGCAATTAAAAGAATGTGGGATAGAGAATAAAGATGATCAACTTATCCTTTCTATTCTCATAAAGTTAGGTCCAAGTTATTCAGTCTTTGTCTCCACTTTCCATGCCACAAAAAGTGCCCTTGGCACTACATGGAAAATGCCTTATTTGGATTCATTCATTGCTAACTTAACTAGGGAGCAAGATAAGCTAATTCAAATGGGAAAAATAAAGTATACTTAACCCCAAGCTTTGATAGCTAGAAATGGTAAGGATAAGACTTCAACAAAGGAGAAGAATAAAAAGAACAAGGACCAGGAGAAGAAGAAAGAAAACAACAATCTTGCCAAAAATAGCACTGATTCTTCCTCTTCCAATGCTAAACCTAAGAAGGAGAAGGTTAAGTGTGCCTATTGTAAAAAGACAGGGCATGATGAACATAAATTCATGAAGAAACAAATAGATCACCTAACTCATCTTTTAGAGAAGAACAACATAGGTGTTCTTAAGTCCATCAAGTAGAATTCATCTACCCAAGATTCTACCAAGGCAAAAGGCAAGGGTAAGGAGAAAGAAAAGGGTAAGGCTCTTGTAGCTACAGTAGATTCTACATCTTCATGGGTCATTGACTCAAGTGCTTCTCACCACATGGGCTCTTCCCTAGTTGATTTTTCATCTTTAGAGCCTTGTAGCATGACTTCAATTAGTTTGGGTGATGACACATCAGTTTCCATTGCAGGGAGAGGGTCAGTTGAAATGAAATGAATAACATTCAATAATGTTCTAAGTGTTCTTTCCCTTTCAACCAATCTCCTATCAGTGTACCAAATCACTCATATTGGTCAAGGCATGAGAATTGAGTTTTCACTAGATTTAGTGGCTATCAGGGAGTTGCATAGTGATACTATAGTGGTAGTGGGTAGGGCAGATCACTAAGCAAGGTTATACACCTTCTCACATTTTTCACCAGATTCTTCTCCAATAGCATTGCTGACTCATTTAGATGGAGTTAGTAAATTATGGCATGAGCGGTTTGGCCACCTTAACTACCACTACCTTGAACAACTTTGTAGAAATGACATGGTCATTGGCTTGTCTCGTGTCTAATTCTCAAAAGGACTTTGTGAGGGGTGCTCCCTTGGGAAGCATCTCGAATCAAAATTTGACAAAGGCAAAGCTTGGAGGGCTTCACAACCTTTGGAGTTAGTCCATAGTGATGTATCAGGACCCTTTCCCAAACCATCTTTCATAAGGGCCAAGTACATCCTCACTTTCATTGATGATTTCTCTAGGTAGACTTGGATATATTTTCTCAAACAAAAGTCTAAAGTGTTTTAAAATTTTCTAGACTTTAAGGCTCTTATTGAGAAATAGAGTGAGAAATCCATCAAAGTTCTCTAAACTGGTAATGGAGGGGAGTATGTCAGCATCAAGTTTGAGTAGTTTTGCACCATAGAGGGGATTGATTTATAGCACAATGTCACTTATAGTCCTTCAAAGAATGGGGTTGCAGAGCGTAAAAATAGGTTCTTGAAAGAGATGGGTAGCTGTATGATTCACTCCAAATCCTTAGCACCACAGTACTGGGCAAAAGCCATCAATTGTTCTTGCTACAATCAAAACAAGGTTCCTCACAAAGCTTTGAAAGGGATAACACCCTTTAAAGCTTGGCATAAAAGGAAACCTGATGTTGAGCACCTTAGGGTTTTTGGATCCCCAGCCATGGCTCACATTCCAAAGAAGAAATGCAAAGCTATGGAATGTTAGTGCAAGCCTTGCATCTTTGTAGGATATCCAGATAGTATTAAGGGGTATGGCCTTCTAGATCCAGTCACTCATAAGTTGTTCATTGAGAGAAGTGTCCATTTTCAGGAGAGTCTTAGAGACTCAACACTTGACACTCCTTCTCCCTCATTGGATCTACTTTTTCATGATGATTCCTCATTAGATTTAGATCAGCCATAGTAGGTTCTTGAGCCAAAGACATCTTCTTCTTCTTTGAGTTCAGATAGTGAAGATAGTGATGTAGAGTCATCCACCTCTAGTCAGTCAGAGGATGAGGAGTTAGCACCTAACTCACCCACTTCTAGGCCACTTTAGGCTAGATAGACACTTGAGAGTGTTGGCACTTGGGAAAGAGATCCAGTAAATGACAGACATACTAGGGGGATTTTTAGAGAGATCCACATGCCTTCTTTGCTTTAGTTTTAGATCCACAGACTTTTTGAGAGGCATCGGGGGTACCTGAGTGGGATAGTGCTATGGAGGAAGAATATTCTTCCTTAATCAAAAATCACACTTGGGATTTGACTTCACTTCCTAAGAGAAGAAAGATGGTTTGATATAGGTGGATATATCAGACCAAGTTTGCAGCAGATGGGTCTATTGATAAGTATAAGGCGTAATTGGTTGCCAAGGGTTTCTCATAGGAGGTAGGCATTGACTACTCAAAGACATTTGTACCCATTAAAAAGATGACTTCTATCTGACTCACCTTAGCTATTGTTGAAACACCTAGTTGGGATGTGCACCAGATGGAGGTGAAGAATGCCTTTCTTCATGAAGACCTAGAGGAGGAGATCTACATGGAGCAGCCACTAGGATTTGTTTAATATTCTTCCTTAGTATGCAAAATTAGGAAATCTATTTATGGCCTCAAATAGGCCCTTAAGTCATGGTACACCAAGATGGATTCCTTCCTTCTCATAGTGGGCTTCACTAGGTGCCATTTTGATCCCAATGTCTACTTCTTGAGGCAGGATGATTCACTCCTAATTTTGGTTCTATATGTTGATGACCTTTTGATCACTAAGAGTTCTTCATCAACTATTGTAGTGGTGAAGGCATCTCTCCAAGATAGATTTGATGTGATAGACTTGGGTTTGTTGCACTACTCCCTTGGCATTGAGATCTCACAGTCAGATTTAGGGATTTCTCTTCCACATCCTAAGTATGCTCTTGACTTATTGGCTCAATTTCACATGGATGATTGTAAGTCATTTCTAACTCCATTTCTATTAGGAGTTAGCTTGAGGCTCACTATTCTTCACCATTGGTTGATTCCACTTGATATCGACAACTTATTGGTAGTCTCATCTACTTGACTCACACCAGGCCTGGCATATCATATACAGTGGGACTTGTCTCCAAATTTATGTAGGAACCTTATGAGCTACATTGGAAAGTAGCTAAGAGGATCTTACATTACATATAGGTCTCACATAGATACAAATTCATTACAAATTTTGTATGGAGGTTGACTTGGTTAGATATACAGATTCAGACTGGGTTGGCAATTCACAGACTCACAAGTCTACTTCTGGTTATAGTTTCTCTCTAGGTTCTGGTCTTATTAGTTGGTCTAGCAAGAAGCAAAATTTTATTGCTATATCATCCATAGAGGCAGAGTATAGGGGAGTTATTAATGCAACTATTGAGGTTATTTAGCTTTAGGGGATACTTTTTGAGTTTGGCATTCCTATTAGGTAGCCCACCATCATTTATTATGACAACTAGAGTACCATTTAAATTTGCAGGAGTCCATTTAGCACCAATAGACCAAGCACATAGAGATTCACATGCATTTCATTTAGGAGCTTATTCATAGTCAGGTCATTGACTTGATATTTTTCTTGTCTTTGGAGCAGGTTGTAGACATATTCATCAAACCTTTCACCGAGAGCAAGTTCATTCATCTACAAGCTCTTCTTGGGGTGCAGTTTACATCTGCAATAGCATCATCTTTAGGGGGGCCTTCTAACCTCTTCATTTCTTTTATGTCTCTCTTTTTTTTTTGGGGGGGGGAGTTTTTTATTATGAGTTTTCTCCTTTTCTCTATCTTATGGGAGATTGAATTTGTATATGGGTACCTCATCAGGCCTAGTTTCTGGGACCCATTTTTTATTTCCACACTACCCACCTAAGCTATGCTTATGGGGGGTATTAGTGTAGGTTTTTATTTTTCCCTATTATTTAATTAGGTAAATTATATCTGTGCATACATGGATTTTTCCTACATTCGTGGGATAGGCTAGCTTATGTGGAGATGTGTGTCATAGATGTGTCATAGGTATCATAAGAATGATATAAGTAACTCCCTTGATGGAATTTACTTCTCTATTTTTATCACCTTGTCACCACCTTTCATTGAGGAGTTACAGTCAATTCTTGGGGTGCCTTGGCCACCTTTTGTGAAGGAGTTACTTACGTGCTCTCCTATATGTATTCTTCACTTTGGTCATCTCATGTTAATTAGATATTGGGTTTTCTCCTATTTTGTCTTGTGTAATTTATCTTCTTGTATAATTTCAAATTGCTTTATCATATATGTGGTGTGCACTTACTTCATCTTATGTGATCACATCTCCATTACATTTGCATTATCTAGATTCTAGCAACAACTCCGATAGTGTCATTTTGCTTCTAGATTCACCAAGTTACATCAAAAAATTCCAAGTGATCTTAGACCTTCTAGGAAGTTGTCTAGACTTTATATTTGCAATGCTTTACCTTTGAAATACAAAATGGCTTTATAAGATAAATATATTATTAAATATGATGAAACCATAAGATTTTGTATTGATTATGAAAAGAAGATTAAACAAGTAGGTTTCAAAGATCTGTCTAATACATATTTAAATTCTAATAATGCATAAAATTTAAAATAAATACAAAGCTAAGGCAATTAATTGGTCTCTATTAAGAGGCATTTTGATGATAAACCCATTGACAATTTTGATGTCATAGGTCAAATTACAACCCTTACAATTTGAAACTTACATAACCATGCCTTTTTGTCTTATGAGTTAGTGATTGGTCCTAAAAAGTCCTTGAATAATCTATAGTTAATAGGTCTTAGGGTTGTTTAGGTGATTTAGGGTCATTTATTTGACTTATCTTGTTCTTTGTAGAAGAGTTTTGATGTTGATCTAAGCAGTTGAAGGGAATGAGTTTTGAAAAAGACTTTAGGTTCTCAAAGGAAAAGACTTTAGGTTTTTTCCATATAAGCTAGATTGAATAGGAAGGATTTTGTACAAAATTTGAAGGATTATTCCTTTCAAAAAAGGATATTTTAAACAATCCTGAAGGTTATTTTCCTTTAAGGAGAGGACCATTTCAATATTCTCAGAGGATAATTATAATTTTTTTCAAGAAATTTTGAGGGGCCTTTTCCAAAAGTTTGAAGGTTCATGACAAAAATTTATGAAGGGATTTCACAAGTAGAAGGACTTTTTAAAATTTTTGAAAGGCACATTTCAGAGGGTGACTGGACCTTTTCAAAAAATCTGAAAGGCAATTGGCCATTTGTAAGAGACCTAATAGGGGACTTCAATGAAATAAAAATGGTTAGAGTCCCCTTTGATAAAAACTCATTACAAAAAAGTTTAAGGGTTCAGTCATTTTGTGTAGGTTCTTTTAAAAGTTTCTTGAAGGGTATATCCACTTTGATAAAGCTCATTACAAAAAATCCAAAGGGTTTGTATTTTGTTGAAGGGTAACTTGAAAGATAAAAGGTGCATGCCTTTCATAAAAGGGAAATTTTGAAGATGAGGGGATGCTTCTTAATGTCCTGAAGGAATTTATAAATAATCCAAAGGGACACTTGTAACAATGTTGAAGGGTATATGCCCTACAAAAAAAGGCAAGCAGAAAGGAATGAATTCTTACAGAATTTTTGTCAGATGGAAGTTTATGAAGGAAGTTGCCTAACAAAATACTAAAGGATAAATTCCTTCAAAAAAAATTGTGAGGAAAAGTCTGAAGGATAATTTGGAAGGCCAAAGGAAAATACCAAGAGATAATTCCCACAGACAATTTGTCCATGGGAAAATGATAAAGAAATAACTCTGAAGGACATGTTGTAGAAAAATATGAAGGATATGTCATTTCAAAAGGTCTAAAAGAATTTTTTTAGACAGATTATCTAAAGGAATTATTTTAGAAGGAAGAAAATCCATGGGAAAGTGAGAGATAATAATGCTAAAATAATTCTTTCAAACAATTTTCTTAAAAGAAGAGAGAGACCCAAAGATAAAAGACTTAGACTTTTTGTCTAAGAAGGAGCACAAGAAAATAGACAAAGCCTAAAGGAGAATAGATATAAGCCAAAAACAATCCAAAGGAATTCCTTCAGGGAAATAACTTAAAGAAAAGGATAGTTAATTTGGGATAAAAGTTTGAAGGGAACAAGCCAAAAAGGTAAATCCAAAGAGAAAGAGGAAATTTAAAAAACTTTATATGAAATACACAAAAATGAAAAACTAGATAATGTAAGAGATTTCAAAAACCAATGAATATATTAACATGTTCTATAGCATGCAAAGTGGTCCAAAAAAGCATTAGACACATCTAAGATGTGTAACCATTTCAAACATGACACCCTCAATTCTAAAAATGAAGGACTCAAGGAGATTAATTTTGGAGAGCTTAATGTTAATTTCATGCATTCACTCTTGTTAATCTAAGCTTCTCAAACATTCCATTAGTTTAAGTAGAGTTCTAAATTCATATGTGGAGTTGACTATTCTTATTTTTAGAGTTGACTATTTTTAACTTATAAAGTTGACTGGTTATCAAGTGCCTCATATACTCATTTATTTCATGCAAAGGAAATCCTTTCAAGTTTTCCAACATAGCTTCAAATTAGTTTAATCTTAAGTCAAGACATTTGAAGTTGGGGCAGATTTCATGCATGAAAAATAATAGCGCAAGCTTGAGCCCACCATCCATTTTTCAGTGCCAATGAGTTTTTGTGCAAGGAAAAAGACAAATTTAGAAGGTTTTGATAACACAAATTAAAATTGGGCTAAAGTGGGAGTTGTCATCTTATTTTATTTTCAATGCCAACCTCTTGGATATTGTATCTTTTTCTATATAAGTGGGCTTTTCAAGCCATTTTAATATCCATCCCTCTTTTGGCAAGACAAAATTCTACTAAAGATTGAGTTTTAACCTTTTCTTAGATTAATAGAAGAACTATTTTTTTAAGATTCTAATTTTTTGTATAGTGTATCCATGTCATTTATTTGCATAAGTGATAGATTTTTCTTCCTTGTCAAGTCTTGATTCTTATCTAGTTACTAGCTGGTCAGATTATACTGGTCATGTTCCATGTTTAATATCTTTTAGCTAAGTTTACAATAGATGCAAGTGACTATTTAGTGCCTTGAATTAGGCCTATTCCATCATTTCCCTCAATCTTTGATCACAAGATAGAACCTTTTCATGAAATACTTATGCATAATTATCAATTGCAATTGAAAGTTCAACCTTTCTCTTGTCTGAATTAGTGTTTTTAAGAGCTCTAATTGAGTGGATCAACCAATCATTTAAGTGTATCACCATCATTAGATAGTATTTTCTTTTAATTTTTCTTTCTTTTTTCCCTAGGCAATTTGTAGCATAGAGAAAATATATTAATTGATACACCAAAGGGAGATAGCCCTTAGAATCTAGAGATTCAATCTAATAATTAGGTTACCCACAACCTAAGATTATTTCCATGTTTCAAAAGACTATGAAGGCCAAAAAATACCTTCATAAGGGTGTGAGCCTGATTGATAATAGTTTTTGGTATGCTTGGTGGGACACATTAGAGCTGGTCTTGATGAAATTGTAGTTGCAGTAGTGTTTTTCTAGATGATTCCAAGCTCAATCAATTACTTATAATAATCTAGGCATAGTTAAGTCTCTTCTTATTACATTATCGTGAATGAGTTTTGATGGATTTGTATGAAGATAATTCTTATGATATGTTTCCTTATCAGCCATATGATGAATCATACCAACCTTATTATGATACCTATGAGCCTAATTAGCCTTATCAATAGTATTACCAAAGCTATGTTGAGCCTTATCAAGTTTTTCATGATCCTTATTATCAATAACATGATTCTTACCTTCCTTGTGAGCCATATCAGTCTTAGGACTAGATTTCATCTTTCCCATATGGCTATAATGTTGCATATGAGTAGTCTTATCTTTAAGAAAGAATAAATGAAATAGAGCTCATAATATTAGCATATGCAAGAAACATTTGCTCTAACACTCATTATGAAGAAGTGAATGGTCTATTTCAAAATGTGTCCAATGATCCATAAGAGATAAATGGGTTGTGTATTATTGTACTGGAGAAGATAGACTCTTGGGAGAGGCAAAAAATTGAGTTAAACCACTTGTCTACAAAGGGTTCTTGTGTTCCTTATTCTCATGAAGTTCTTAATCATGCCTAGTTTGTGATAAGGGAGATTCCTAGTTATATTTAAGAGCCTATTCATGAGGTTAAGCCTTATTATATTCCTCTTTATTCACCACTCATATCTCAATCACAATTTTTCCATGAGGTGAAGGAGATTTCAAACTTTGATGAGGTAATAGCCAAGTGGAAGGAACAAAATACAGAGGTCTTTAAGATTTTCTCTTTCCCTCCTCTCCAAAACTCCCTAGATAATTCCAATGCCCTAAAGATTCCAAAATATAATCATGATCAACATACCATGCTTCATTTTCCCTCTCAAAAAAATGAATTTCATCACCCTCCCACCATCTCCCTTAGGAGGACCCTGTTTTCTAAAAGATTAAAAAAGGGGTTGTAGCTACAAGTCAAGTTCTTATAGAGTGTGAAGAGGATGCTTTAGGTGTGTTTGTGGAAGATTTTCAGATTGATACTTCACTTAATGTTGTATTTGAGAATCCAATTATAGTTGAGAGTGAGAAGGTTAATCTTGATGTGAAGGAATTCCAAGAGGAGTTGGTACAAATTGAAGTCATAGCTGAGTTAGAGATATCTCCTATTCAGAAGGATCTAGTTAACTTTCAAGTTGATCCTATTCAAATTGATCAAAATAAGGAACATAAGGATGATTTGCAGTTGTGCATTGAATCTCTTCAAGAGATTGAAGAACTGTATATGGATATATTATCTATTAAAGAATTTATTTATGATAAATATGATCAACAATCACCTATTCAAGATCATAATATAGATTGTATTACATATTCAAATTTCCTTGAAGAGATGGATGAACTTTTAGTATTTGATAAGAAGGTTGGGGTCATTCAAGGAAAATGCATATATGATTTATCACTTGACAAGGTTGTAGATCACAAGCAATATGAAAATGATATGGAAGTATTAGATGAGTATGTCTTTGTTGGTGATTGGTTTTATATTGATGACTTATTTTAGGATATTCTACGAAATTTAGTAGGCAAGAAGAGCATCTCATCAAAGGTTATGATTAATAAACATCCTATTTTGTAACTTGTACCATTTCTTAGAAGGAGTGAGTTTATGAATTTCCCATTTGATCTAGGTGGATCATGCTCTGTCATGATTAGCTAGGTTCCTTATTTATTTATTTATTTTCCTCCAAGTGTTGTTCAAGAACATTAGTTTAATTCTATTTTGTTCAAATAAGTGCTTGTTTTCACATTTACTTTTTAGTTAGCTATCCTATTTTTGTGTGTTTCCCTTCTTATTTTGAAGAATGAAGGTTACTTCATGTTTGGTCAAAGGAGATTTGTAATCATGGACTACATTTACCATTGTTTTCTGAGTTTAATATAATTTTTATGGTTTAAGTTCTAAAGCATAGCATGCATGCTTTCTAATTGAATAGCCAAAATGTTGACAATTTTGACGTCATAGGTCAAATTGCAACACTTACCATTCAGAACTTTTATAATCATGCATTTTTATCTTATGATTTAGTCATTGGTCCTAAAAACTCCTTGAACAATCCATGGTTAATAAGTCTTAGGGTTGTTTAGATGATTTAGGGTCTTTTCTTTGAATTGTATTATTCTTTGCAAAAGAGTTTTGATATTGATCCAAACAGTTGAAGGGAATGAGTTTTGAAAAAGACTTTAGGTTCTCAAAGGAAATGACTTCTAGTTTTTTACATATAAGCTAGATTGAAGAAGAAGGATTTTTCACAAAATTAGAAAGATTATTCCTTTTTAAAAAGGACATTTTCAATAATCTTGAATGGTATTTTTCTTTTCGGAGAGGACCATTTCAATATTCCCAAAGGACAATTACAATTTTTCTAAAGAAATTATGAGGGGTCTTTTCCAAAAGTTCTAAGGTTCATGAAAAAAAATTGGAGGGATTTCACAATTAGGACTTTTCAAAAAGTCTAAAAGGCACATTTTGGAGGGCAACTAGACCTTTTCAAAAAATCTAAAAGGCAAGTGGCCATTTGCAGAAACCCAAGAGGGAACTTTGAGGAAATTTAAAGGGTTAGAATCCCCTTTGGGAAAGATCATTACAAAAAAGATGAAGGGTTCAGTCAATTTCTGCAAGGTCTTTTACAAGTGTCCTGAAGGGTATGTCCCTTTCAGGAAAGCTCATTACAAAAAGCCAAAGGGCTTGTATTTTTTTGAAGGGTCACTTGAAAGCCAAAAGGTGCAAGCATTTCAAAAAAAGTCAATCTTGGAGATGAGGGGATGTTTATCAAAGTCTTGAATGACTTTACAAATAATTCGAAGGGACACTTCCAACAATGCCAAAGGGTATGTGCCCTAAAAAAAAAGGCAAATAGAAAGGAAAAAATTCTTCAGACTTTTTGTCTGAAAGAATTTTACGAAGGAAGTTGCTTGAAAATATCTTGAAGGATGAATTCCTTCAGACTTTTTGTCTCAAGAAAAGTCCAAAGGGTAATTTGGGAGGGCCAAAGGAAAATCTTGAGAGACAATTCCCACAGACAATTTGTCCATGGGAAAATGACAAAGAAATAACTCTAAAAGAATGGATGTAGAAAAAGATGAAGGATAAGTCATTTAAAAAGGTTTGAAAGTATTATTTTGGACAAATTTTTTGAAGGAACTCTTTCAAAATGAAGAAAATCCACATGAATGTGATAGACAAGAAGGCCAAAACAATTCTTTTGGGAAATTTTCTCAAAAGAAAAGAGAGATCTAAGGAGAAAAGTCTCAGACCCTTTTGTCTAAGCAAGAGCGCAAGAAAATAGACAAATATTGAATGAGAATAGATAGAGGAAAAAAAATATGAAGGAATTCCTTTGGGGAAATAAATTGAAGAAAATGATAGTTAATCTCAGATAAAATTTTGAAGGGAATAGGTTGGAAAGGTAAATTTGAAGGGAAAGAGTAAAGAACAAAAGCTCCATAGGAAATACATAGAAATAAAAAACTTGATAATGCAATAGATTTCAATACCCAATGAATATACTAACATGTTTTACAACATGCAATGTGGTCCAAATAAGGATTATACATGTTTAATATGTGTAACTATTTCAAACATGACACCTTCAGTTCTAAAAATAGAGACTTGTTTGAATGGACTCAAGGAGTTTAATGTTGGAGAGCATAACATTATTTGCATGCATGCACTCTTGTTAATCTAAATCTTTCAGACATTCTAGTAGTTTAAGTGGAGTTCTAAATTTGGATGTGGAGTTGACTATTCTTATTTTTGGAGTTGACTAGTTATCAAGTGCCACATCTACTCATTGATTTCATGTAAAGGAAAGCCTTTCAAATGTTCCAACTCAGTTCAAATCAGTTCAAGCTTAAGTCAAAACATCTAAAGTTGGTGTAGATTTCATGCATAAAAAAGAATAGTGAAAGCATGATCCCATTGTCTATTTTTTAGTGGCAAAGAGTTTTCATGTAAGGAAAAAGACAAATTTATGAGGCTATGATAACACAAATTAGACTTGGGCTAAAGTGGGAGTTTTCCTCTTCTTCTATTGTCAATGCCAACCTCCTGACTATTGTATCTTTTTATATTTAAAAGGAATTTTATAGCCATTGTAATATCCGTCCCTCTTTTTCCAAGACAAAATTTTACCAAAGATTGAGTTGTGACCTTTTCTCAGATTAATAGGACTATTGTTTTTATATTTTAGCTACTGGTATAGTGTATTTATGTCATTGATTTGCATAAGTGATAGAGTTTTCTTACTTATCAAGTCTTGATTCTTACCTAATTACTAACTAGTTAGATTATGTAGGTCATGTTCCATGCTCAATGTCTTTTGGTTGATTGTATAGTGGATGGAAGTGGCTAGTTAGTGCCTTGCATTAGGCCTATTCCATCATTTCCCTCAAGCTTTGATAATAAGATAAGACCTTTTCATGAAATACTTATGCATGTTGGTCAATTGAGTTTGAAATTTCAACCTTTATCTTGTCTAAATTAGTGTTTTTAAGATCTCTAATTGAGTGGATCAACCAATCATTCAGGTGTATCACCATCATTAGAGAAGATTCTCTTTTAATTTTTCTTTCTCTCTTTTCCTAGGAAGTTTTTAGTGTGGAGCAAAGATCTTAATTGATACACCAAAGGGAGATAGCCCTTAAAATCTAGAGATTCAATCCATTAATTAGGTTACCCATAGCCTATGCCTGTTTCTATGTTTCAGTAGACTATAAAGACCTGAAACTACCTTCACAAGGGTTTGATTCTAATTGACAACAAAACCCTCTTCTTCATATAAATTCATGAAAGCTGATGATATTTCTTATTATTGAAATATGTGTGAACTTGACCATAATCCCGAAACTTGTCAAGCTATCATTAAGTTTAAAAAATTATCTTCTTCACGGAAAATATGAAATAACCAAAGATTTATCTTATAATATAAACACTCTTAATGATCCTTTCTATAATAAAAATATTTATGTTATAAATACTAGGAATAAAGATTATACTTATCCACATAAGAATAAATCATCAATTGATAAACCTCATTTAGATGATAAAGGTAAATAAACTCAAAATAATAATAATAATGATGATGATGATAAGGATGTTCAAAATATTCCTTTTGTAACTAGATTTAATAACACTCAATATCAATAATACAAATCAAAGAATTTTAGACAAATAGATTCTCTAACTTATAACATAATTGATGATTTATCAACCATTAAAGCTAGATTTTCTCTGTTGTAGGCTATTAGTCTTCCTAGATAGTTAGATAAGATAAAAGAAGCAATTAAAAAACCAAGAACTGATATAAGTTTACAAG
Source organism: Torreya grandis (assembly GCA_037957365.1). Taxonomy (NCBI): domain Eukaryota; kingdom Viridiplantae; phylum Streptophyta; class Pinopsida; order Cupressales; family Taxaceae; genus Torreya; species Torreya grandis. The sequence continues at coordinate 375,313 of JARHVA010007761.1, read as the reverse complement.
AGGAGAATAATTTTGAACATATTTATGCTTAACATTTTGACTCTCTACTGATTATATATCTCCTTTCTATGTCACAGATAAGATTATAAATAAAATAATTCATAATTTTATTTTAGACATAGGTGCTTCACAGAATATCATGCTTAAATGTATTACTGATCAATTGGGTATTTCTTATGAAGTAAATAACAAAAAACTTATTGGTTTTGGTGATATAAAAAAAAAAGTTGTGATAAGTTTCATGACATAGTTATTAATATTGTGTAGGATGAACATATTATATGTATGACTAATATTTAAGTCTTAGATATTCCTAGTAATTATGCAATGTTGTTAGGAAGGGATTGGTCAAAAGCCAATGGGACTTTTATTGGAAAAGATATAACTTGGGTTTCGGTTAATAATGATATTGCATTTATCAAGAGGGAAGATTTTTCTAATACTCCAATTGAATCTCCTTCTTCATCTAACATTTTTTACATTGAAACTAGTATTAGAACATATGAATTGCTAAATGTAGATGATCCAAAAAATTTGCATGAAGAGATAATTAAAGGAAACATTTTATGGTTTCTTTACTTTGATGGATCTTGCTCTTAACATGGTAGTGGTGTTGGAATTTGTCTCATATATCCTATTAGCAATTTTTTTCTTTATGCTTTTAAATTTTCCTTTGAAAACATTAATAATAAAATAAAATTTGAAGCATTATGTTTGAGATTAGAAAAAGCCACAGAATTGAATGTTAAACGTCTATAAGTTTTTGGAGACTCATAATTTGTAGTGAGACAAGTCCAAGAAATTGACAAGACTAATCAAACCCATTTGCATCATTATACACAAAAAGTTTAGTCATTACTTAAGAAATATTAAGCCTTCAATATCACTCATATTATTATAGAATTCAATGTAAGAGCTGATAAATTTGTAGCTTATGCTTTTAATCCTACTTTGAGTGAATTTGAGCCCACTATATATTTTCTTTTAATTAGACTTTTCCATCCTAATATTCTTAATCTGAATGATAGTTGGCCTATGTTTAGTTTTGATGAGCATATAGATTCATTCCTTAAAGGAAATTACTATGATCATGATGACCACACACTTAATTGTGGAGATTATTTATAGCTAAGTACTAATAAATTGTATGTTGGTTTAGTAATCGTAGAATCTATGTTTTCACCTAATGATCAACCAAAAATATCTAAAACTAAAGATCCATTGAAAGGAATTATAGGTGAAACCACTCCAATAAATTTGGGCACTGAAGAGGATCCTAAGTAGAAAGAATGAGCAGGAGATACACAGGATCCACAAGATCAATCCAAGAGAAAGAACCCACAACAAATAACCTATAAAATAATACTAGAAAATAAAATATGTTTCTCTCACACCTAAAAAATAGGTGATAATCCTATAAATTCTCTATATTCTCTCATTAATATCTCATTATTTTCTCATAGATTATAAAGTATATATAATACAAATAGTTTGTTTTATGACAAAAAACTATTTGTTGTGATTAAAAAATAGAGAAAACAAACTATTTGTTTTCAAATACTACGGACAAATATATTGTTGAGAGATTCTCAACAATAAAACAAACTATCCTAGGTAAATAAAATTAACCCTAGGTAATAAATAACTTACCCTATTAACCCTAGGTAGGCTTAAATATTCATTATTCCAACACCCTCCCTTTAGCAAAACATAGGGAGAATGACAAACAAATATGGGTCCAAGCTACTAAGCCTAATAAGGTACCCATGTACAAACCAATCAAAATATATGAAAAATAAAGGAAGGAAGGAAGGACTTCATGGGAAATCCCCCCACAAGGACAACTTCCTTCACCCCAAGCATCACTTACAACTAAAGATAACGAGGAGAAGCCAAAGGTTTAGTGAAGATGTCTACAATCTACTCAATTATAGGCATAAAGTCCAAAGAAAGAACTCCATCCTGAATAAGATGTTGAATGAAGTGCATGTGAATATCAATGTGTTTTTTTTGTTGATGCTCAATAGGATTGCATGAAATAAAAATTACACTTTGGTTATCACACCAAAGAGTAGTAGGACCCTACTGTGTGAAGCCAAACTCTCCAAGCAACTGTCAAAGCCAAAGTGTCTCTTGACTAGCTTTGATAGCACTTCAATAGTCAGCCTCAATAGAGGACAATGCAATAGCAGTCTACTTTTTGCATGCCCAAGCAATTGGACCTAAACCAAGTGTGAAAGTAAATCCAAAAGTGGACTTGTGAGTGTCAACATCACCAGCCCAATCAGAGTCATTATATCCAACAAGCTATGTAGAACTCTGTGGTGTGTAATGTATACCAAAGTGAGTGGTGCCCTGAATGTAGCAAAAAATATGCTTGGCTGCTTTCCAATGACTCTCATGAGGCTCATGTGAGAACTGAGAGACAAGCTTCATAGTAAATGTGATGTTGAGACGCGTATGAGTCAAGTATAAAAGACTACCTACAAGTTGCCTATACAAAGTTGGATCAACAAGATGAGTCATACAAGTGGTAGACAACACAATACCTAACTAATATGGAGTGGGGGTAGGCTTACAATCAGCCATGCCAAATAGATGAAGAAGATCTGTCACATACTTCTAGTGTCCAATAGAGATGCCCTTAGAAGACTAAAAAACTTGAAGACCAAGAAAATAATGTAGAATTCCTAGATCAGTCATATCAAAAATATTTGCCAACTTGTCCTTGATGTCATGTATTAAAGAATCTAAACTGCCAGTGAGGATGAGATCATCAACATACAAAACCAAAATGACAAGCTCCTCACCTTGCTTCAGGATGTATACATTGTGATCTAACTCACAACAAATAAAATCAAAACTCAAAAGAAAACTATCCATCTTATCATACCAAGCTCTAGGAGCTTGTTTGAGGGCATGAAGAGAATGATAGAGTCTAAAAACCAATGATGAGTCCTACACAAATCCTAGAGGTTGCTCCATATAGATCTCCTCATGGAGATCACCATGCAAGAAAGCACTCTTCAAATCAATTTGAAAAATTGACCAATAATGTCAAGCATCAAGAGAGAGTACAAGCTGAATAGAATCCATCTTAGCTATAGGGGCAAAGGTCTCAAAGTAATCAATCCCTTCAACCTGTGAAAAACACTTAGCTACTAATCTAGATTTGTACTTATCTACTGATCCATATACAACATATTTGGTCCTATAGACCCATTTACATTTTACAAGTTTTCTTCCCTTAGGAAGAGGGACAAGATCCCAAGTATCATTCTTCATCAATGAAGAATACTCATCATACATTGTAACATCCCACTCAGGTATACCAATGGCCTCAGAAAACAACACTGGATCATCTATACAAGCTTGTCCCAAAAGAGCAACACCAGATGTTTGTGAGCGAGTGTAACGAGAATCAGATGGATCACTAATAAAAGAACCAACTGCCTGTAGAGTGCTCTTTGCCCACTTGGGCAAAGGTGGGGAAGAAGATGGCTATGGTGGCTAAACAAATGCAACATCATCATCATCATCATCAATAATTAGAAAGCAAATCCTCACTATCCTCGATAGGAGGGGGAGAAGAAGAAATAGATGTACACTCTTGAGGAGTGGGTAGCTCATCAACTTGAATATCCCATCGAAATAACACATCATGTGTGATAGGATCAAAAATATGGTAGGCTTTTACATCTTCAGAATAACCAACAAAAATGAGTGGTTGGCTTTTCTTCTCTAATGCTTTATGTTTGTCATCAAGAACAAATGCCCATGCTTGACTCCCAAAGATATGAAAATCTAAAATATCAGGCTTGATCCTAGACCAAGCTTCTTAAGGTGTCATATTTTGCACAATTTTGTGATGCATACAGTTTTGAATGTAGTTTGCATAATTTACAGCTTCAGCCTAATATTGTGGACCCAAATTTTTAGAGTGAATCATATAATTAGTCATCTCTTTCAATGTTTGATTCTTCCTCTCTACTACACCATTTTGTTGAGGAGTGTGTGGTACAGTGAAATGGTGCTATATCCCATGCTCAATACAAAAATCATAGAAAACATTACTATCATATTCCCCCCCATTGTTAGTGCATATCTTCTTAAGAGGAAGAGATGATTGTTTTTTAACAAAGGTTTTTAAAAGCCTTAAAAGTCTCAAAAACTTCACTTTTTAAATTGAGAAAATATACCCAAGTTTTATGAGTGAAATCATCAATGAATGTGAGTGCATATTTAGCCCCTAAAAAAGAATGAGTTGGAAAAGTCATCAAATCACTATGAACCAACCCTAAGGGTGCATTTGCATGTGTGGCCTTACCAATTGGAAATGGATCCTAGTGTTGTTTACCAACTAGACAACCAAGACACACCCCATCAATACATGAGACCTTAGGAAGGCCTTTTACAAGATGTTTTGTACATTTATTGCATATATCCATAACTCAAATTCCTTAATCTCTCATGCCATAATTTTCTGAGACTATTACCATGTGTTATAAGTGAAAGACTAGAAGACATAAAAGACTCAAACTTGTCAAAAGTATAGATTCTTACAGTATGGTCTATTGTACATGTATCAACTATCTCACTAGGATCATGCATTCTATTATTACAACATCATTTGAATTAAACTCCATAGTTTTAATAGTACTATAATTACATATTTGATATATAGAGAGAAGATTAGAAGAGATTTGGGGTACAAGAAATACATTGTTAAAACATCCATCCTATTTGTCAACAGTACCAAATCCCAAAACTTCAATTTGTGAGGAGTTACCCATAACAATATGTGATGTACTACAATCTATAAGAGAAGACAATAGATCCTTAGAATGTGTGAGATGGTGAGAAGCACCTAAGTCAAAAATCCACTGATCATGACATGAAGATATAGCCCTGGCTGAAAGTGCTTTCCCTTTTCCTGCACGAGAAGTAAAAGAAGATGGAGATGGAATAGAAATTTTGTGTTGTCTAACCGCTACCTCTAGTGCTTCCATCTTCTTAAAAAATCTACTTTCATCATGATTAGGACCACCACAAAAATTACATGGACTAAATGTTTTCTTCTTTTGCTTAAATGACTTTTTGGTCTTAGTAGATTTTAAATGATGAAGTGTCTAGGTGGTGGACTCTAGAGGGTTATTTGAAGGTGCTTTCTTTTGTTTAGACTTAGGCGAAGGTTTTCCTTTAGAAGAATTAGTAACTAGAGCATGACTAGGACTAGGTAGAGCATCTAAGGCCATTAATTTTGTTTGCTCCCTAGTCAATCTTTCACAAAAAACTTCGAAGGAAGGTCATTTGAATTCATCACCTAATGTATCCATCATAGTATAAAAAGCAAAAGAAAAAACACTATATGGTCCTTTCAACTTTGACAAAATCATGAAAATGCACTCCTGATCACTTTTATCCTTGTCACTAGCTTTCAACCATGACCTAATAAATTTGAATTTTTCCAAGAATTCATCTATTGAAGGAAAATATGATGGAGAGAGAGTACTCAATTTTGCATCTAATTGCAAAATTTTAAACTCATTAACTTTGCCAAATAGGTTTATAAATTTTTCCCATACCTCTTTTGGCAATGTAGCATCTATAATGTGAAATTGAAGATAATCTGAGATGTTGAGGCAAATCAATCCAAGAGCCTCATCCTGCTTACAACCATATGCATATTTGTCTTTTTTAGTGGTGAATGCCACATGTGTTGTTTCAGAAAAAAATTCTCCATAAGCCCTTTGATTGAAGGAGTTGTTGCATTTTTGGCTTCCAAACATGGTAATTTGTGGAGTTTAGGGGTTCAAACAATCAGGATTCCATTCTCGAAGAAGACGATGATGTTTGACAAGAACAACCTATACATTCATTTGTTCTCGAAACACCCCTCCCATTACAATTTAACATCTCCTGATGAAATTTTTTTGTTAGCCTTAACTTATACAAAAGTAAAAACAATGACTTTATGCAAAAAAATGTAGGGGGATTTGACCCCAAGACTTCCTCCCTACCAATTTTTAACAAAATACTTCTAGCCACTTTAACAAAGTCTCATTTGTACATTTAAAGCTAGAGACTTGCATTTAAACCACTAAAAATTAAGAAATTAATAAAAAATAAGCCAAAATGACTCACACATGTGAGATAAATGCTGAATAATCTTTGGCTTTATTATAAATAATCTCTTGTTCCAACAAGGCGTGGTGATCAGGGAAAATTCTGATGAAAATTTTGTAAATATTGGCCAAAGAAAAACCTCTAAACAAATTCAAAATTGGCTCCACAAGATCTACCCAAAGGACTATACAGCTTGATCCAAATCTATACTTCTCAGCTGAAAATGAAATCTTGAAAATTCTTCTAACACATAAAAAATTTAGATTTTAATTTTATGCAGTATAAGGCATTCAAAATGGAGAAAATTATACGGCTATGCAGCAGAAAAAAATAGATTTTTAAATTCCTGTTGTAACATCCCAAAATGTTGTATGGCCTGATCCAAATCCATACTAATTTATATGGAATGAAAGTGAGCATAGACGGCTTTTGTTAATAGGTGTTATATTTCCAAAAAAACATTCGTACGATTTGCGACATCAAAAAACTGTACAAGTACTGTAGTCTACCAAAAAGAACTAGTCAACCGGTTTTTAAATGAAAGAGCTGTATGGCCAGCATGGAATGAAAAAATTAAAGTTTAAATGGATTCCTAACTTGATTTTCTATGCCCCTGTGTAAAAAAATTCTGGTTTTGAAAATCCATACTATCATAAATGATCATAAAGTACAAAAATATCCAAAAAAACTTGTATTCAAGAACCAGAATGTGAGATAATAACAAATGTTTGTAACACATCAATAAAATAATGTTTTTGACTATGTTAATAGATGAAAAATGATGAAATTTTTTTAGGGAAGAGGATCTTCAAATGAAACTCCATGCTCTGATACCATGAAAGAATGAGCAGGAGATACACAGGATCAATCCAAGAGAAAGAACCCACAACAAATAACCTGCAAAATAATACTAGAGAATAAAATATGTTTCTCTCACACCTAAAAAATAGGTGATAATCTAATAAATTCTCTATATTCTCTCATTAATCTCTCATTATTTTCTCATAGATTGTAAAGTATATATAATATAAATAGTTTGTTTTACGATAACAAACTATTTGTTGTGATTACAAAATAGAGAAAACAAACTATTTATTTTCAAATACTATGGACAAATATATTGTTGAGAGATTCTCAATAATAAAAAAAATTATCCTAGGTAAATAAAATTAACCTATGTAATAAATAACTTGCCCTATTAACCTTAGGTAAGCTTAAATATTCATTATTCCAACAAGTATGTTTATTTAGGAATTTAGGTAACTAAAAATGAAAAAGTCAAGTTCATCAACATTTTCAAAGAATTTATTGATATCTTTGTTGGTCTTACAAAGATATTAAGGGTTATGATACTAGTATTATTAATCATGACATTCCTATTAAACTTGGTATCAAACTTGTTAGATAGAAAATATGAAGAATCAACCCTTTGTTAGAAGACATCATTAACAAAGAGCCGAATAAAATTATTGATGCTAGTGTCACTTTTCCTGTAATATATTCTGAATGGGTAGCTAATCTAGTACTGGTCAGGAATAAAAATAGTGATATCAGATGTTGTGTAGATTTTAGAGATTTAAATAAAGTATGAAAAATAATTTTCCTCTACCTAGCATAGATCAAATTTTACAATAGGTTGTAAGATCTAAAATGATGTCTTTATTAGATGGATTTTCAAATTATAATCAAATTTTTGTAAATCCTAATGATAGACATAAAAGTACCATCACTACTCATAGAGGCATTTTTTCTTACAATCTAATTCCTTTTGGTTTGATGAATGTAGGATCCACTTTTCAAAGGGATATGTATGATGGTTTTGATGATTTGATAGGAATTGACATCCAAGTTTATTTAGATGACCTCATTGTTCACTCTAATAAAATAAGGAAGCATTTAGATCATCTTTGTGAAGTATTCACAAGATGTAAAAAGTTTAGCATTTCTTTAAATCTAAAAAAATCTATTTCTGATGTGATTGAAGGTAAATTATTATGACACATAATATCTAAAGAAGGTATTTCTATTGAATCTGAATGTGTAAAATCTATAAAAGATCTACCTCCTCCCAAAGACTAATCAAGTTTAAGACTTTTTTGGTAAGATTAATTCTATTAAAAAATTTATTTATAATTTTGTTGATAAATCTAATCCGCTACAATTACTACTTAAGAAAGATAAAATATACATTTGAGATGAAAATGTTGAGTTAGCTTTCAATTCTATAAAAGATACAATTTCAAGTGATCCTATCCTTACAAAGCCTTATTTAAAGAAGACATTATCCTTTACATTAATTCTACTAAAAATCTATAGAATTTATAATAACTTAAGAGTTTGAAAATAATGAAGAGAAACTTATTGGTTATATGAGTCAAGTCTTAAAAGATGTAGAAACTAGGTACCCTTTTATTGAGAAATTTGTTTTCTCACTTGTTTCTTCTTTAATTAAATTTTGATATTTACTAATGATTTTTTTTTTTTTTTTTTAATGATCTAATGTACTTATTTCATTTCATCTTTCAAAATAGTCAACTATTCAAGAAAGGCTTACTAAGTGGATCTTGTGTATTCAAAAATTTGACCTTGAATTTGGAACTTCAAAAAATATTAAAGAAAATGAATTAGCAAAATACTTAGATAAAAATGTTGCCTTGGATATTAATTTTTTTTTCTATTAGTTGATAAAAATAAATAAATGCAAAACCACACTTTAAAACTATGAAAGTTACTGATTTTTTTTAATGTTTTAAGTTTGGTCATGAAATGAATGAATGGGACTATTTATTGGCTAAAGATGACTAGTATCATGATTTGGTTTATTATTTTCAAAATTAGTTTTGTCCTAAAAGCTTAAATAAGAAACAAAGACATTCCTTAAGGTTAAAATCATTAAATTTTTGTTTACTAGAAAATTTCTTATTTATTTGAAATCATGATGGTGTATTAGTAAGATGTCCTACTCATAATCAAACTCAAAAAAAAATTAGGGGTTTCCATGAAGAAAATTGTGGTGGACATTATGTTACAAAAACAACATCTTATAAGATTTTGAGGGCTGATTATTATTGGCCGACATTGTTTCAAGATGATTATAAGCTAGTTTGTTCTTTTATACCTTGTCACCTATTTGTTGGAAGTGATACATTACCTACAATGCCTTTAAATTTAGTCATTATTGAAAAAAAAATTACTAAATAGGGAATTGAATTTATGTCAGATATTCATCTACCTTCATCTATAGGTCATAGATACATTTTGATAACCATAGATTATTTCACCAAGTGGTTTGAGGCCAAAGCTCTTAAAAGTACAATAGCAGGTGAAATAATTTATTTTCTAAAAAAATAGATTTTCTCTAGATGTGGAGTTATAAAAGATATTATTTTGGATAATGGACCTTAGTTTATTTAAAATAAATTCTTAGAGTTTCTAGAAAAATATTTTATCATTTCTAGTCATTCATCAAAATACTATCCACAAGGAAATAGACAAGCTAAGTCCACTAATAAAAATATGATTTTTATTATGAAAAAGATAGTTTGTGATAATAAAAAGAATTGCAATATTAATATTTTCAAAGCCTTATGTGCTGATAGGAATATTTTTAAATTATCAATTGGTTATTTGTCTTTCATGTTAGCTTATGTGTTTGGAGCTACTTTACCAATAAAGCTTCAGATTTCTTTAGCTAAGACTGATTTATAATATGTATCTGAATATATGAATTTAATTGGACAAAGTTTTCATGATTTGGTATCACTTGATTAATCTAATGTAACTACATGATAAAAATTAGAAAATTCTAAGCAAAAGTTAAAGAATTATTTCAATAAAAAGTTTTCTAGTAAAAAAATTAATGTTGGTGATTTAGTTTTATATTGGGATAAAGCCCATGAAGACACTATAAAATACCACAAATTTGATACAATATGGCTTGGACCTTACATCAATGCCATAGTTCTTGGTAATAATGATTTTTATCTTAAGGATATTGAAGGAAATTGGCTATGTTATTTAGTAAACAACCATCATCTGAAACTATTTTATGATTAGCTACTTATTGTTGTTCTTTTTAATTTATTTTTAACGTTATTTTGGTTTGTTTCTCTTGTTTCATTATTTTGGTTTGTTTTTATATTTTATCTTGTGTTTGTTTTACTTTTCTATTGTTTTTTTAAATGATCAATGAAAAGTTATGGAATGAAGAATATCACATTATGACAAGAATCTACAAAAGTGTTGTATGTATCCTTCATTTTTAGAAATTACTCTTATAATTTACATTTTTAATAATAAATGAATAATATGATTAATTTATATTTGGTTGTAGAAGTAATATTTTATTTTTATATTTTACTCCTAAGGTATTTTTAATTGTTTATGTATCCAGCCCAAATTTCCTTGTGATTCATTTCCCTTTCTTCATGCCACACTAGCTGAAAAATTCATCCCTTAATTGAATTAATTATTTAAGGATTTCATGCTTAGATAATTAATAAGTAATTTCCCTAGATCATACTCTCAAAACAAAATTTATTTTATATGTCATAGGTAAATTGTTTCTAATCAAATTTGTTTCATAAAATTGACTAGCAAGGTCTCTAGTGTTATGCCTATTTTCTACACTTGCTCCTAATTTTTTTTTGAAAATATATATACTTATTTTCATTGAGATGGCCCTATCATACAGTCTAAAATTGTGTTGGGGATCCTATCGATTGAAAGTGTTTGTAGATGCCTATTTGATTATAAAATTATATTGATTTGTTGATAGGTTTTATTATGTTTTAAGTGGTTTTAAAATGCATGGTTGCTAAATGAATAAAATATGCATATGTGATTATAGATGTGTTTATTTATTCTACTCATCAAGCCCAACACACTTTGACAATTTTAGTTGATGCTTGAATTTCAGTTCTTAGTCATTTTTTATGATCGATGGTGATATTTTTGATCTTCATGAGCAGATTTAATTTATGATTCAACTAGTAAGTGGTGATATGATGCTACAATAAAAAATTAGTTCAATCACATGATATAATAAAAAATGTATAGTTTAATTTAATCACTACTTGATATGTTTATATGTCTTGGATAGTCCAATAATTTCTAATATTGTTATGACAGTCTGGTTTGTTTTTGAATCTAGTGCAAGGCTCAATTCATGAAATCATAATTGGCATATTAGTGTTTATTGTTTTTAAATTCAATTTGATCATTAATTTGGTGATAAATGGTTCTAGTACATATGTTTCATTTCATGTATCTTTGATTGATGAAGAGAGTTGAAGCATTCACATTCCTTAAATGTAATAGATTTCTTTTGAAAAGATCATTTCATTAGAAAATATATAAATGAGCATTATTCATATATATTTTGCATTCATGTTCATTTGTAGAAAAATATCTTATTTTGGCATTCATGATATATTGATTTCATGACTAAGTCTTTATATTGTGTAAAACATGAATTGGTCCTAGACCTAACATTAGTCTCAAGTGTTGAAGACCCTTTTCTTTGGTCATGAAGTAATTCCAAGGCTTTGTTTTGTTAATACACTTAGTGTATTTACAAAGAGAACCATTGCTTAGCAAGTTGGATTTAGTTTCTAAAGTATTGGTCACTTTTCTTAATTGGTAATGTTGATAATATATATTTGAGTCATGAGACCTTTTGATGGGTGACATAACATGGCATTTGGTGAGCTAGATAAGATGATACTTAGTAGAATAAACCATAGATTATTGGTGAGTTAGAAAGTGCATTAAAGCTTTGTTGTGCTCTGTGATTACTTGGAGATTTGATGGTAATCATGGATTTATGACTTAATGATCACCTCAGTTTATGGAATTTAGCAGCATGTTTAGTATGAAGATTGGTTTGTTGTTAGATTTTTTAGATCAATGAAATGATTTAGTGGTATTAATAAGTACATAGAAGTTAATGTAAACAAATGATAGCCTAGCACATCATCAAGTTGTTTATGGTTCCAAGGGTGGTAAATAAAAGGTTATATTTATTCATTTTGTTCATCCATTTGCAAGCTCTCAGTGGAAGCAAAGCCTTGGCAAGATCGTTAGTGAGCTGTAGATCAAGGTAGAGAAAGGATATATAGCAAGGAGTTGAGCTTAGAAGCCAGGTATGTCAATTTCTATTGATTAATTTTCATCAAAAGGCATTCTATTGATAAATAAAGGTTTTAAATGAAAAATATAAATTTGAATGTTTTTCATTTGCATGAAAATAAGCCTGAGTTTAATAGAGGAATATGTAATGGTTAAAATCTAAGTGAAATTTTGACATGCAGATCTCTTTGAATTGTGATAGTTTTGAATGAGCTACAGGTTTTTAGTTTTCTACATGGTTGAAAAGGTTTTCATTTTAATTTTATGGGTTTATGAAACTCAGAACTTACATGAAGATACGTTTGAGTTTCCATGTCAACCTTTGGGAATTTGTTGATATACCTGTAAGTTAATTTTCACTAGATGCATTATTCAATTTTATAAAAGTATGTACATGAAGTTGTAAATTAAGGATAAGAAGGTATCTTGGAAAACATTTAAGCACATGCTTGTTTGAGTGAGCTTTAAAGAAAAAATTTGAAAAAGAGTTATTAGATTTACATGCATGATTTAGTTTTTTGTTTTTAAATTTGGAAGATATTAATTTGTATGAACAATAGGGTTTTGTGTATGGAAGTTTGATGTCATTTTGATAAACAAGTGATTTTTTTGTGTTTAATTTAGTTTATAAAATATAGGCTTAGGGTTTGCATTTTTGAATGTTTCTATGCAAAACTTACTTTGAAGGAAATTTTCTTATGATAGTGTCCAAATGTTACACAATAGATTATTTACATTTTTGGGTTTATGAAAGTTTGATTCATTTTCTTAAGTATGAAAAATCATAGCTTGGTTACATACAAAATGTTGAAGTTTTGTCATGCTTAAAATCTGGTTTAGGGTTTCATTCATGATATACATGTGGAGAGTTTTATCAGTTTACATTTACTTTCCTTTTGGGTTTTAAAAAGAATGAGTTGATACAAAAATATTAAGAAAGTTTAAATTCTTTTCAGTTATCATCATGAATAAGGGTTTTGGTTCTAGTTTTGGAAATTTATAGAGAATTTAAGCATGCAAATGTTTTTGTTTGAGATTGGTTACAAATTTAGGGTTTTTCTTTGTTGAGATTGTGTAAGTGGTTTTCAATATAAAAGCAAGAAAATGGTCATGCTAATGAATTCATAAACTATGAGGAATTTTAGTGAATAATTTTACATATATAGTTGTTTTATGACCAATATATGTAAATTTTCAAGTTGTTTGAAAATGGTAGTGGTGATCCAGGTTGATATATTCTGGGTATTTTTAAAATCATGAAGTGGTTAGGGTTTGGTGAAATGTTATTGCATAAGTTAGACAGTCTACATCATTTTGCTCAGTTTGCATGAGTTTTATATGATTTTGGGTTCATGTTGATGACTATGGATATAAGCAGTGTTTGAATGCTTAATTATAGTTCATTATTTATGATGCAATTGGGTATAGTAATGATCTTTTGGTACTTTGATTTGATTTTAGTATAGAATGTGTTTTTAAAATATTGGGAATTATAGATGTATTGTATGAATCTAAGGTTAAATCAGTGGGCTATGATGAATGAAAGTGGAAAAAATATATATTTATATATGTAGATACCTTTTGGGAGAAGTTTTTAAGTTTTTGGAAACATGAAGTTGCACTTACATTTTTATCTCAATGTATAAGTTTTAGATTTTTATTTAAAGATGGATATTGTGATTAATTTTTTTTTAGAATTGATATCAAAATTCTATGTTTGATTTTTCTTAGAATATCCATATGGTCTAAATTCAAGTACAAAATGGTGGTTTCAATATAGTGTAGTTTTCAATATCATTGTATAGTTTTGCTTTGGCCTTTTATTTCCAAAACTTAGTTTTTCTTCTAAATTTTTAGACTTCTAGTATGTCTGGGTTGGATAAGCCAATTGAGAGTAATAATGATGGAGGATAGGGGAAAATTTTTAATAGAGGTGATAGTCAGTCAAGTCATAGTAGAGGTTTTAATAGGGTTATGTTCCATGCTGGGTGTTTTGGGCCTAGATTTCCTAGGGGCACAAGGATGTCTATTCATTTTGATGCTTATGACCCAGATTTCTAGAATATTTTGAATAATTTTCCTACTAACCTAGTTAATAGAGCTTATACAGGTCATAAGGGTTTTTGTGGCAATATATTTGGAGCCCATACACACTAAAAAAGTAGCTCTTTTCATCATATAGAGAATGATCCTCATTTCTTACCACTGTGCCCCCCTAATTTTAGAGGTGAACCATTTGATGAACCATTCTCTACTAATCAGTTGCCTATTGATCAACCCAATAATCTTGAAGTTGAGATAATCCATGCTAAAGATTTTAGGAAGATGGCTATTCTTTTAGATACACTTGTCCTATTTCATGTAGACCTTTGTGGGAAATGTAAAAAGTTGAATTTATTAGGTTCCGATAGTCAGCCCCTTTTGAGGTCTAAAAGGTTTAGTTTGGGTGGTCAAGGATATGTCAACCAGAAGAAAACCATGGACATTCTAGTTCAGACTATTGAAAAGAACACTATTGTGAAAAGAATTGAGCCTGAAGCACCTAAGGAGGTCAAACTGATAAAAAGAATTAAGCTAGAAATTGATGATAACACATATGACATGGGGACAAGATTACTACCTTTTCATGCAACTGAGGTGGAGTATAACATTTATTTTCATGAATAGGACAAACAAGTAATTGATGTTCTATCTAATTCATATGACTATTGGTTATCCACAAGATAATTTTCTATTAATCTTGAACTTTTCCATACAGAACTTGATATTTTAGCTTAACACTTTGATACTTTAGACTTGATAAATTTTTGAAAAACTGAGATATACAATGATTTTGGAGTTTTTGATATAATTATGTATGATTAAGATTTATTAAAATATGTTATAATTTAAACATAAGTACATTTTATTAATTTTAAATTTATTATTTTGTGATTAGTGTGTATTATACTATATTATTAATTAATATAGGTCCCCACCCATTAAGGTTCAATATCCCAGTTCTATTATTTTTAAATGCCTTGATCAAATTAGGACTTTTAAAATCTTAACTAAATCAATACTTTAACAAATTTTAGTTTAATTAATTGACTTTGTTTAAATTCAATTAGTTAACATTAACTAATAACTAACTAAAGTTAGTTATAACTTAACTAAGTTGGACATATAAGAGGAGATCAAGCCTTTATTTGAAGATAGAAGCACAATAGGTATTGAAGACTCAAGTATTTTCTAATGTCCATTATTTATCTATTCATTTTATGAAATTTCTATGAGATAGTACATTTTTTTGTAGATAGATCCAATGGTACTTTATCTAATAGTTGAGAAATCACTTATGAAACACAAGTATATCCAGTTATATTTATCATCTATTACTGCTTATTTTAATTTTGCTAATATTAATATCTTTTGATGATTGATATTTGTAGTCATATACATAGATTTAAAGTATTTAGCCTGAATAATGATGATCATTTTTTTCTGTGACATTTCATTCATTTATTTGATTACAAAATTATCTTTCAAAGTTTTGTATAGAAAGAATGTTCATTTTCTAATTGAAAATTATCTTTTTATTCTAAGATGACTCTCATTTTGAGACTTCAAATATTTTATAATTAATTAACACTAATTTCAATAAAAATAGAACCTTCAAATTTAATCTAAATATGGATTTTTTTGTTAGATATAGTTTAATTTATACTCCTTTCTATTCTTGTCAGTGCAGTTTAGAATATTTCTATTTCTTAAATTTGTAGGTTTGTTTTATTTGTTGCTCCTTTTGCTTTGATTATTATAATTTTCTCCTAATTCATTTTGGATTAATTCAAAAATTTCCATATTTAGATTAAAATCTATTCTAGTTTAATTTAGTAGTAGCTCTCTTTGATTTTAAAATTTATTTTTTCTTATATTGTTTGTTTTATTTTGTCTAGTTCTCATTAGGATAGATTTTAAGCCATTGTTAGATTTGATTTTGTGTTCTTATTTTGTTCAAGTTTCTTTAAAAAAAACTATTAGTTTTATATTCATTTTGAATTTTCGTTCTTTGTTTATCTTAGTTTATCTTCTATCTTGTCAAATAGTTTAATAGAGTATTTTGTTTAGTAGACTATTCTTAGTTTAATTTAATTTTCTATTTTAGTCTTTAGTTAGTTTAATAAGTTATAGGTTTTTTCATTTAAGACTAATCACTTATCTTTATGTCTAAGTTTTTCAATTGTCTTCCTTCCTTTAGTTTTAATCTTGATTTATAGTCTTAGTTATCATTTGTTGGAATAGTTTTTCTAATTAAATTCTTTAGTTCCTTTATTTCTAGATATTTTTGTTTGTCTCTTTCTTTAGTTTCTTCTCTATTATTTGAGGTTTATTTTATTCCTAGAATGTTCTCTTAGCAGATTTTCATGTTTATTTCTTTTCCTATTTAGAATAGATTTCTTTCTTAATTCATTTTTTGTTGTTGATTTATTTCTATTTGCTATAGGAGTAGATGTTTACTTTGTTATTAGTTGTTTGTTTTTTGTCTATTCTTTTGCTTACATGTTTATCTTTCTCTCTCATATATCATCTTTCTCTTTTGATTTGATGTTCTTTAAGGTTAATTTGAAAGCTTCATAGAATATATCAATTGAATATATATACATATTATAGAATCAAATTTCTATTCTTCAGGAGACTATTAGATAGAAAAGATTATATATATATATATATATATATATATATATATATATATATATATATCTTAACCGATTCTTGATTTGATAAATACATTTCTGATCGTTATAATGGAACATGTTATCCTGATAACTTGTTTATTTCCTAGAATTTATAATATAAACCCCCTCATGTATTTAGGATCTTAGATTAACCTTTAGAACCCATATGATTAGACTGGTATGATTCAAATTTAACCTTCACAATAGGCAAAATGGTTAATTTATTGATGGTACAATTTTTATCATCAACATAACTCTTCTATAAAAATTAGTCAACATAATCAAGAATAAAGGAGTAAAATACATACCTAGAATATCTAATCAAGGGAGTTACTTCCTAATCTTCTAGTCAAACTATACAGCTAAGAAATCTTCTCCATGAAATTTAAAAAAAAAATCCAAGTGAGTGGAAAAACACCATAATAAATAAATATGGGTAAAAATAAAACTCCTACTATAACAACCCCATAAGCACAAATTAGGTGGGTAGTGTAAAAAATGGGTCCTAATAACTAAGCCTAATGAATTACACATGCACAAAATAAGGTAGAGAAAATGAAAAAACCCATAAGAAAAAAATCCTCCTAAAAGAGAGACATAAAGAAGATTCTAAAATTTGCCTAGAATATGATGCTCTAGTATCCTAAACCTCAAGAAGAGTTTGAAAGTGAAAATACTTGCCTATTTTAGAGATTTAGTGAAGATGTTTGTTGTCTACTTTATCATCTAAAAATAGATCAAATTAATGACATCCATATTAATGAAATCTTTGATGAAGTTTATGTTAATCTATATGTTTTGGTCCATTGATATTGGATCAGATTCATGTAAATAGGAATA
>JARHVA010007761.1:315000-352500 GCA_037957365.1 Torreya grandis | reverse complement strand
TCATGTATGCCTTAGTTTTATTCACCCTCATTTATCTCACCACTCAGCTACTATAGTTTGTCCACATGACATTGGACTTGGAGACTTGTGAATGATCTATGCAGAAGCTCAATCTTCTAGTTGATGATTTTATCTTGTAAATTATCCTTGAAATTGATCAAGTCCTAGAGAGGCCTATCATTTTCATCCATAGAATTGGTATGAATGTCCATAGTTATTTTGTTGGTAGTAGTTATGGTGAAGTTTGTATTAAAACTAGATAAAGATGTATCTAGTTGTTTTTTTCAGTCTAACAAAGTACATACGATATATTTTCCTTGTAATGTGGTGATGTCAAGAATACCATAGTACTCCTCCATCAATGTGATGAGTGTGGACTCCTTGATATTCATGTTGTGGTCGAATGTACCAACTCCACAGAGTTTTTAATTTATGCACCAGTCATTGGGCAACTCAAAAACCAATGACTTGAGTTTTCACTAGTTGAACATGACTTGGTCATTAATTTCTCAAGTGACCAATTATGGACAAGTGTGCTAGATAATATTCACAACTTCATAAATATGATATTTCAATTCTACATTCTCTACCTTGGATTAATCCATCTCTAGATCCAAGGAGGCAACCTTTTGCATAATTTATCTTGAAAAGTTGTTATTCCCTCTAGTTGTTTCTTTAGTGGGATCCTAGAAAAATCCAAATAAGCTTCCTATTTGAGATGAAGTGTGGCCATTTTATTCATAATTGTTAAAGGATCTAGACATGGCATTGTGGTAAGTAGAAGTGAAAAAGTGGTGTACTTAGAACCAACTATTGGGACATCCTAGAGCTAAACTCCTCCCAATGGTAATTGTGCGAGTTGAGGACCCATTTTAGCTATATCTTGGGTTTTTTGCTATGTTGGCTACTTTTCTTCTACTTGTGTCTGCTCTGGTGCCTATTTATACTATGGTGTATCCTTTGATTCGAGATTTAGTTTCTGCATAGCATCTTCAACCTTCTTTCTTTTTTACTTCATCCTCCTCCATGATTTTTTGTTTAATTCTTCTTACATAGCTTGCTTTTTTTTTCTTTTTCCTCTTTGACTTGTAGATTATTTACATGTTCTTCTAATTTCTTCTATTCTACTATGACCATAGCCTTGGCTTGGTCTTGTGTATCCTAGGCCTATGGTTGTGCTTTTTGTTGTCCCTATGCCTATTATTGGTGCAAGACTTCATTTTCTTATTCTATATTTTTCTTTGTAGATTATTCTACTTGATGTTATGCATGCTTTATAGCTTTCATGGCTTTATATGATTGGGTTATTTCATCTTATTTTTATTTCTCTTCTTCCTCTCCCTTGGCCTTAACAATGATATTAGCTTATTTTTACTTATGTGATTACTCTTCTTGTGCTTTTTGGGATACGTCAATAGTTTACTTGACCTTATTGGCCACATCCATGGATTTCTTTCTATCAGCTGCTTCATCATTATCCTTTTGTATGTCCTTAGATTATTTAGCTTGTTTAATATTTTATTGTTGTTAGGCTTTTTCTTTTTGTCTATTCTTCTCCTCCTTCCTTACTCATCATTTAGCTATGTGACCTGCTTCTTCCTTGGAGTCCCATTGTTCTTATTTTATAGGTTACTCAAGTGTGAGATCTTGGACCTCTTAGGCATATGGTGATGGTAGAGAATCACTTGGTTGGAATTTTGAACTAAAATCATATGACTTCTTACACCCAAACATGACCAGTCTACATTTAGGTGGTGGTGAAATATAGGTAGGGACATGTGCTTTTTACACAGTGGTTACTCATCTGAATGTGCACTCTTCAAGTATAGAGGAGATCTTAATATACCAAATAGTTTAGGGTCTATACATGGGTGATTCTAGTGGGATTTATATAAGGAGTGAAAATATATCCTCAGTTGTGAAGGTAGGAACATGTTTTGGTTGGAAAAAAATCAATCCATCACTACATCTGCTCTACTTCTTCTAATATGATATCAATGATAATGGTTGATGGGAAAGATGGGAAGTTGACCCAAAATTATAGAAGAACTTATTTTTTCATTTGAACAATGCAAAAAACCTTCTAGAAGAAGAATTCATTCTCCTCCTCTTTGTCATATAAATATCTATCCATGTCTGCAATCATGACCTAATAGACTTCCTACTCATTTGAGCCCATCTATAGAAGGTCACACGAGCTAGTGATTTGGGGAACCTTTGAGTCATTTAACCAAATTTTTATTATGTGCATATTTTGATTCAAAGGAGGAGACTATATTTATGTTCTATGTAAATTTTATTGTTTCCTTTCTATTGCTATGAACTAGTGGCTTCTTTGAGTTACTAAGCTTTAAGAATAGCTATGCCAAGTGGTATGGCCTAAAATGGAGTTGCATGCCTAACTATGAAATGTTTATTTTTGGTTATTTCCACTTTCACCATCTAAATGGTCATAAATAATGGGATTAGTGTGAAGGGTGATCATAGAAACTCATGGATGTGAATGAAGACACCCTTCAACCTCAAAGTGATAGCTACAGATTGGCCTAAAAACTACATTATGTCTATAGGCAACTAGGGTTGTGTTGTGATCAGTTAAATACACTTCTCCCACCATGGTTTTAATTTTCCCTCATATTCTAAGGATATTAACTCATGTATCTATATGACATTATCAAATTGTTGTGCTAGCCAATAATGCATCTTAGGGTGCACTTTTCCCTCCATGGAATTCTATTTCATGAGTAGAGAAGGAAGATGATGAAATGGTATTTAAATGTCTACTTCAGAGAGGTTTTACACTTTATAATGTTGGTGATTATTCCCTAGATGAAGTACTCCATCTAGTTGAATTTTTTATTATTATGGATCATATAGTGGGTGATGTTCATGACTCCTAAGATTTACTTCACAGACTTGGTCATTTACCAAAACATTCTTATGATGCACTCTATGAGTATGTGCAATGGATTATCATTTATTTACTCAATTGGTATCACTTATGATCCATACACATATAAATCTTATACTTCTTTCAAAATAGGAGGTGTTCTCATCTTGTAGGGAGATAAGGAGTCTCTTCACATAGGCATGCCCAAAGCTCAAGCCATGGCTTCTATATTGATGACAATGGTGATTTATAGGCCAAGGTAGATGTTAACATCATTGTATTAGTCAATTAAAAATTGGAAATCCTCTCAAAAGTCACCAAATTTTGGAATGCAAAGTAGGTTGTAAACATCTATGTTATGAAGTTGGTGGGAGGCTATGAGAGGGAGTAGTTTCACAACATCGACAAGGTCTGGTTGAAACAATTTCTATTCTACTACTCAAAGGAAGTTGAATGGCTATAGATCATTGAAATTGGTCTACCTAAGAGCCATTTCAATGACCATTTTTTTTATTTTTGTGCTTCGGTCAATCCCCTGATGAGTTGTGATGTATCCATTATTCCTTAGTGATGAATGTGAAACTCTAGTGGCTATGTGTACAAGAAAACTAACTCACCTCTTTGAATTTTCAAGTCATTAAAATATGTAAAAGAATAAAATGATGACTTTGTTCTTGAACATGGCATTTATATATTTTGTACCTATTGGATTTTGCATAAATATCATACTTAGTTGTCTACTCATCATAAATGTAATGGTTGATGTGGAACATCTTATTCAATCTGGCAATTAAGGCAGTTAATCATTAGCACATGTGTGGAAATATGTCATTATTCTCTTTATTATCCATACATGGGTATGAGTAGATGATGTTTATTGGTCATCGATTTATTGATTACTAATTCAATCAAGCATTGGATCTAGCATTTATTTTTGGTGTATGACTATTATATGATGGAGATCTTATTAATTTGACTTTTCAATACCTTTCCCAAACTTAATTTCTTTCATTCACTCCTATTGACATCCATGATGGCGCACATGGATATTCATGCACATGGTGCACTCTATGATTAGTATCTTAGATCTCTACTGGTAGTGAATATATCTCTACAAAAACACATAGATAGAAAAAGAAACACATAAAAACAAGTGTAAAATTGAGAAATCTTAATCTAATTGGTGTTACTCAACACCCACTCACTTAGAATAATGAGATAAATTTGAATATTGGTAGTGGCTCTTAAGCCTATAACCATTTATCCACCTTGGTAAAATGTTTCATTGAATATCTCTTAAAATCATGTTTCCTTGTTGTAATAGCTCATGTATAACATAAGGCCCTCTCAGTGAATCTATAACTTGCTTGAAAATGCTCTAAAATGACAGTCATATAATAAGATTGGTTAATCCTTATGAAATTATGGCACAAATTTATATCATGCCATGATTTCTAGCTCTTTTTATGAACTTCCTACATCTATGATGCTATATGTCTATACTCATCCATCTTATTCAATTTAATAAGTCTATTGGTAAGAGACTCATAATCCCCTAGTTTTATGACCATGGCAATGCATAGACTAGGTACTACATATTATATTGGTATAATTTATTCAATTCCATACACCAATTAGAATGGATTAAATCTGATGGCTCTCTTATATTTTCTGCAATATACCCACACAATCTCAATATTATGATCTTCCTAATCAACCATCTTGACATCATAGATTTTTGTCAACATTTTACCCAACACTTTTTTGTAAGCTTCAACTTGGATATTTGTTTGTGGATGGTACATAGTGATTTTATGATAAGAAATCATAAATTACTTAGTAATATCCTTGATGGTGTTATTCAGAAAGTGCATGCCTCAATCATTAATGAGCTTGATGAGGAATCCAAACCTTGTAATAATGTTCTTATATAGAAATTTTATTTTATCCTTCATACCATAGCTAGGTGTCATAATAGTTTCAACCCATTTAGTGAAGTAGTAGGTTGTGGTAATAATATACCTTGTTTTACTACATATGCTTGGTGGATTGATAGGTTTAACAAATTCAATGCCCCATTGTTCAAATATTTTTTGATCTAATAAAGGCTAAAAAGGCATTCCATATTTTTGTAGTGGTTTACCCATAAGTTGGTAGACATCACATTGATGCGATAATCTATGTCAATCTTGAAAATTATTTAGACACCATAACCCACTCTATAACAACTTCCTGGTAGTATTTTCTCTAGTAAAATGTCCTCTCACTACTCCTTAGTGAGCCTCCTACAGATTTTGAGTTCATTCATGTTCTAGAACAACCATGCATACTAATGTTTCCTTACCCAAATGATACAGAATCACATTGATGATGGTGTATGGTAAAGCAAAAGAGACATCTTACTTCTTGTCCTTCTCTTGATAGTGTAGAGGGAAAACTCCTTATTTGAAGAAGTTGGAAATTTCTTCAAATTTTTTAGGAATTGTAGAAACATGAAAGAGATGAGCATCAAGAAAGTCTTCATATAATCACTCTAGTTATTAACATTAGGAATGTGGCTAAGATGATCTAGAACCATGTTATCTCTTCCTTGCTTGACATTAATGTGAAATTGGAACTCCTAAAATAACATCAACCACCTTGAGATGCATCCTCATATTATCAACTTGTTGGTAAGGTATTTCAGAGCTTGATAATCAATTAAGAATTTAAATTCTGTCACAAGAATGTAGTGTCAATTTATATCATGTAAACATGATACCAAGTACTTCTCATTCAATTGTTATATAGTTCCTCTCTACATCAGATAGTATCTAATTTGAAAAATGAATGGGATGGTGAGTCCACCATCCCCTAGATGCACAAGGATAACATCAAATATGATACCCAAAACATCAATGTTCACATGAAAAGTCTTTCTCTAGTATTTAAAGTCAAGGATGGGTGTAGTAACTAATCTCTATTTTACCTCGATGAAGTCTACTGGGAATTTTGAAGTACAGACAAACTTTACACTTTTACATAGAAAAGATTCCAATGGAGATGAAATGGCTACATATCATTTGATAAAATTATAATAATACCATGTATGGCCCAAAAATTATCACACTTTGGTGGAGATTATTGGTGAAGGCATACTCAAAATAACTACAATTTTTGCTTGGTTTACCAAAATGCCTTCATTGCATACTACATGACCTAGCAAGACACCAAAAGGTGTAAAGAAGAGATATTTTTTAAAATTCAATGTAATGTGTAGATCTTGGAATCATTATAAACTTATATGAAACTTAAACAAATGTTCTTTAAACAAGGAAAAGACTATCCAATCATCAAGATAGACGTATAGGAAGTTGTGAATTATGTCCTTACACATAGTAACCATTGCATGAGAGAAAATCATAGGTGTATTATTAAGACCAAAAGGCATGCTTTGTTTGAAAAATATCCCCATTCTATGCCAAATGTCATTTTGGATCTATCTTAATCTACAATGGGTATTTGATGATAGCTATTGAAACCATTTATGAAAGAATAGACTTCAAGTCCTATGATAGATTCCAAAACTTTATTTGTGAATGGAATTGGGAATGTATAATTTACACATGCATCATTCATAATGCGATAATCTCCACATGCTATGATCTCTCCTACTTTATTAAGTTACACTACCATGGGGCGAACCCAAATTGCCTTTTATATAGGATAGATTATTCCTGCATCATGCATTTTATCAAGTTCATCCTTAACCTTCAATTCCATGTTTGGATTTAGCTTGTATGGTTGTTTATTTGTAGGCCATGTGCACTCTTTAAGTTAGATATGCATATTTATTAGAGATGGATCAACTACTCAAACCTCTAAAAATTTAGTAGGAAATATTTCTTGATAATCTTGGAAGATTTGCATAGCTTCAAAAAATTTAGCTTTTATCTAGTAATCACCTATATGTGCCAATTTTAGAACCTCCTTAGTTCTAATATTTGCTACTTGATTTTATGGGATGACGGTAAATCTTGTGATTTTCTTCATCAAGGTAATCTTGTATCCTCATTTTCCCTTGTTGTTTTATAATTTGTATACTATGCATCTTATCCTCTTTAGTAGGTTTTGCACTGATGTCTTTTAGTGGTTCTACTAGTCATTTAAGTTCAAATAAATTAGTCAAATTTAGATCACTATCAGAATGATAATCCTCAATGTCCTCTTCTTCATCTTGTATTTTGTGGCATGGCTTTGTAATATATTGTTCTTCTTTCTTGGTAGTTTTATATCTTTGTAATGTCGAATTGAGATCATAAGTTGAATTCTTTCGTGTCATGGATTCCATCATGGTTCTTAAGTATTTTGAACTCTAATGGAATAAGAATTGTTGATTTTATATAGTGGTTATGAATCAGAGGGTTTTCATATTCAAAAACAAATGTCTATATGAAATCACTTTGCACCTATGTCCAATACTTTTTATCCCTCTTATGCTCTTGATGCATATACCATGCTGATGGTAAAGGAACAATTGTTTAATGGAAGATGTGAACCTAGTAATTTGGTACCACATGTTACTTAGTATAGACTTTAGAACATTGATGAATATGAATTTAAAGACAATCACCTTCTTGGAAGAAAGGCCAATTACTTTTTATGATCTACGATAGATGGAGCTTACTAATCATGAGCTTACATGCATCATCCCACTCAATATAGTCATTTCTATGAATTTCCCACCATATCATTACAACTGCCTTTATAGCATAATTCAAAGCACTAACCCCTTGGATGATGGTAGGTACGTAAACTTGTAAGTGCATAATGAACTCATTGACATCCTTAGTTGCATAGTACACAAGAAGTTGTCTTTCATGTATGAAGACCATTCTCATAGGTTGAAGTTCATGATCACTTCAAGCCTAGTTGAGTAGGTGTGTGTTTAAGTCTCCAATAATATATGAATTTATTTACCAAGGCAAAGTTATTTCTATGGTCAACTCTATATAGTCCTGCATATGATCATTTACTTGATAGAGGAAATAAACTTCTGAATGAGTAGGAGATTTAGCAAACATAGATGCACAACCTTCTATGATAAACTAGGTTTACAAAAAATAAGTAACTTATTAGAATAAATAATAATAAGAGGGTTTGGGTGAATCGATTTCCAAAAATTATCTATTAAACTCCATTCAACAATCCATGATGCATATATAAGATATTAGTGCATAAACAAACAACTATGCAAGCACAACATAATAGAACATGAAAGTTATGTGGGAAACCCTCTAGGGAAATAAAATCCACTGATGCATAAATTTAGACTATTTTCATATAATAAATGAATCAAATTTTTAGTGAGGTGCCAACCCCACAATTAGTATCAATCCCTCACTTAGTTGATCACCAACTCAACTAATGTATTTAGCAAGCTTCAGCCTGTAAGGGGGATCAAAACCCTTAGGTGACCAAGGACCAAATCTGATACCTTAAATCATTAATCACCTTTGGACACCTATTTTTAATCTTCAACTGATGATGACCTCCTTTTTTTCTCTCTTTAACCTTAAATCACATTCAAACAACCTCTTTGTCCTTGCTCAAATAGCCCCCTTTTTGGAAGAAATAGGTCAAATATCCTTCCTTAATACCTGTATAAAAATAGTTATATATTTATGAAATATTCATATTAGTATTCTTATTTGATTCAATCCCTCAACCTTTTCACAAAATATCTATATCCTTTGATTAATTGTTCAATATTCTAACTAGTCAAAATAGTCTTATTAGGCCTTGCCTTTATACTCAATTCTTTCCTTCACCCATATTGGTCAGCCAAGATACTCACCACTCTTGGATTGGGATTTAAATAAATCACTATATGTTTTTCATGATTGAAACATACCATACAATAGTCGGTCATAGTCCATAAGGAGTAAATCCACCATTATGCCTACAGAGACCTAATGCAATTAGATTTGTCATATCCACACATTCATAATATAACCCTCAGGAAAAATTCCTACCTTAACCAATAGATGAAAAACTTCATAAATTCCTCCAATATACCCCTGATAATTTCACCTTGGGTCCCCATATCCATTTTTCTTATTTCACTACTTGGACCTACCAGTTAGGTCTCTTTGCCAATAAACCTTCCTATTGCTTGTAAGTCTATCTTGTAAATTTGAACCAAATACAAAACATTATCACATAACCCATGAATAATCTCATATTAATAGGTTAATAATGACTTTAAAAACTTATAAAAAATATTTAGTCTCCACCACATAGACCAAAACACTTCAAGAATGTTCATGTAGGTGATTTACTTAGAAACACTAAACACTGTCAAAACATAGTCAGAATCACTTGACTTTCCAATATTGATTAAGGAATTAAAATGATAAAAAAAATTAATTAAAATGATCCTTTTTTTTAATTTATAATTTTTTTATAACTTTGGATCATTCATCTTCGTGAAAATAAACTCAGACACATCTTTTTCACACACACATAATAAGACATGAAACACAGCCAACAAATAAACTTGTGGAACACCTATGGGGATACTTTTGTGATATCCCAATGTATTTTTTTGAACATTAAGAATCATTATAATATATTTGGAGAGATATATTGCATGTTTATTTAAAAAAATTAGTCTTATAAACCAATCTCATTATGTCACTCTACATAGACTCCACTATGATAAATCAATTTGATGACATCATTTTACTTGAATATAGGCATAATAAATACTTACACATTAATTAAATAGGAATAATAGGCATTTAATTATGACCCCATGCTTTTGGTTCCATCCCTACCCCTCTATAATTAATCCCTAAATTTATATTCATTCTCACCTAGTTTTCTCAGTTGTTCTACTCATTAGGCCAATTTAGCAATAGGCTACCTTCCATGAAACATTTTACATAATTTTGGTCAAAAAATTACTTAAAAAATTTCATGATCATAAATTGTGTTCTTGAACATCATCCTCTAGCCACTTGAATGTTTTAACCTAGTCAATCCTATCTATAACATCAAAAACCCTAAAAATAAGGGTTTTTGTATAGATTCTATTCACTTTTAAGACATACCAAAACCATATGGAGAGATTGAATAGTCCTTTACATGTCCCAAATAATAAAATAGGTCAATTTGACCATTTTGAGCCAAAACCAATTAGATCTTTCTTATCAGGTTTGTGTAAATGTTTTATGAGGGTTTTGACTGCCTTAATTTCTTAGCAATCATTCATAAAGGATTTCCACTCAATCTTAAAAATTTCTAAGGATTTAAATCTAGGGACCTTCACCAACTACCATTAAGTGCTTAGGCTATCATGCAAAGGTTACACATTTCAACAAGCATGAGAAACTTCTTCTTGGGTTTGTAACCCTTAATTTTGTGCACACAGTCAATGTTTTCATCAATAATCTTACTTTATCTTATAGACTATGACTTTAAATTTTTTAAAAATGCATAAAATTACCTCTCACACCTTTTTGTGTGCTCTCAAGATCTATATCATCCTTGGAAATGAACTTGACCTCTCACTAGGCCATTATAGGTCACTTTGTGCATTTAGACCTTATACTGCTAGTCCTACTTGGACTAAGAACATAAACTAAAAAAATTTGTACTATCTTAAAAATATAATATGCATGCCATAAAACATCATAAAATTCTATCACATAACCATCCATTCTCACTCAGGTCTCTAATGGCTCAACTCACCATGCTACTAGGCCTGTATCTTCATACTAGGTCTCTTATACAAGGGTTAGACCTCAAAATTTGATCTTATTTCCACTTGTAAATGAACTATTAAATTCATACACATGTTCAAAAAACTTATCACATATTATATCAATACTCTTCATAGTTTTAAGCTTATACATATCAAAGTCATCATCATTAGGCCTTTATAAGCCATGTCCATGCTTAACAAACTAGGTCATCAACTAGACTTGTTATACACCTACACCATATAAATTTTGAGAATATTTATACACATAATATAGCTTATTTATCTCTTTAAAATATATATGATAGGTTCATAAGCATATTCCCATCATCTACGTTTGACCAAGTCTCCTTAGATCATATAGGTCCCTTCATAATGACTGACTTAGCCTTATTTGAACCTACAAGACTTTCATACATCCTTTAACATCAATGATAAAATTAATGACATAAACACACCAATATAATCATACCTCAATAATCTCCCCCTTTATCATTGATGGAAAATATTCTTAACCATGCATATCATTCTCCTTTACATGAACTTGAAATATAACCTTTTCTCCCGCTTTGAGATTAATAAAAAGGTTCACCTTCTTGTTAGGTATTTGACCCTTGGACTCGGGGAAAACAAGACTCATCAATATTTTCTTTAAACACAAACCAGGGTCATATACCAACTTATTATTGACTTCTTTTGTCTCCATGAATATTCAATACATTTTCAAAACTCTGACTTGGTTTGATCATGTCATCATACAAACTTTTTATGATTACACTTGTAGCATTATCTTAATATCTCTAACATGAATAAAAATTGAAACTAAAATCCATAAAACTCCACCTAAGACCATGCATATTTTATGCTTCTTATATGCTAGCTGAGTGCCTCCATGAAGCCTAATAGATTCATATCTGATCTAGAGCACTAGAACATCATGAGTTCAAGAGATTCATAGATATCCATATCTTTGCATGAATGAAATTCCTTAAAAATAATCTTATTCTTTATTTGTCCTTTGATATTCATTCCTTAATTATTTGTTTGAACAACATTATAGTTTGATTTATTGATCTTATTTCCTTCATTAACAAACTATGCAGATAGAGGAAAAAATTTACACTCTTTTGCATCTTGATTTTTATCTACCATAGAAAAAAATACATTTTAAATTATATACTTGTTATCCTTATCCACCTTATTTACCTAGGTATCTATTTTCTATTTATTTATTGTGTTCTAGAGGCCTGAAACCTCTTCTCTTGTCTTAAGAAGTCATGCTTACATAACATTGAGATGTGACCAACTTTATGATAGTTAAAACATGTTATCCCTATAGATAGAAATATATCATAACTCATACCTCTTGGACGATGATTCTCCTCATAGTCCCATGAAAATTTATTTTTGAATGGCCTTCTACAATGTCTTGATCTATGACCAAATTGGTTACATGAATAACAATAACCACTGAAATTATTAGCATATGTTATGGTGTTAGATTTCTTGAAAGTGTTGGCCTTAATTATATCAAAACCATCATTTTTAGGTTTATTATTGACCTTATTTACCTCATTTTTTCCTCTTTATTTCTAATGAAACCAAGACCTATCTTATCATTAGTAGTCTTTTGACTAGTCATAAGGTTATCTAGATCATTGATGCTCTTTTCAAAATTTACAAAGGTTTTAACCTTATTTGATGCTTGTTTCAATTTATTTTTTTAATATTTAACTTCATATAAATAAATTTCACATTCATTTTCTTTTTATTCTAGACCTACAGTCACAATTTTAGGTTGGCTTTCCACTTGTTTGACTATTTAGTCTTGCTCCTTGGAGTTGTTGCTAAGTCTAGATTAAAACAAGTTGATTTTATCCTCATAGTATTTGATAAGGGATATCATAAAATTATTATTTTTCTTGACTATATTTATTTCTTCTAGAGTGTTAATAAACTTAGATTCAAGATCCTCTCCATCACCTTCTTCATCTAAATCACCAACAACACCTCCAATCCATATGGATTCTTATTGATTTGAGCAATTTGCTTCTTCATCCATGAATAGTACCTCTTTGAAATCATGTCCATAATCTTCATGATCACTCTCTGAATCACTTTTCTCACTTTCATTAGATGATCTCTAATATTCTTTGGTGTAAAGTCTTCTTTTGTTTCTGAAAAACCTTTTCTTGTTATCATATCTTCTAAAGATTTTATTGCTCTTATCAAACATGTAGGATTTTTTGTCCTCATTATGACATTCACCATGATCTTCATAATTATTATCCTTGTTCTTATGAGGACAGTTATTATAAAAATTTCCTATTCTCCACAATTAAAATGTTGAAAGGTAATTTACCCCTGTATTTACTTGAGCCTATCTTCAACTTCCTTGTGAATAAATATATCAACTAATCATCATCAATATTAAATTGATTAATTTTTTATACTTATTTCCTTGTGTATTCTTATCTTTTAGATTCTTTTCTACCTTGAATACAACCTCCTTATTTTCATGTCTTCTTTCCCTTTTCCTCATCTCATAGGATATTAGGGTTCCATGAAGTCCATCCATATCTAGCTTGTTTAGATCCTACATTTATTCAACATCACATACCTTGGAATCAAATTTGGAAGTTAGAGACATTAAAACCTTTTAAACAACAATAGTTTCTTTCAATTCTTCTCCTATACCTCTTATGATGTTGACCACCTTATCAACCCTTAACAAGTAGGCAATAATGATCTCATCTTCATTGATTCTTAGACTTTCAAATTGACATTAACAAATTTTTAATTTGGCCAATTTGACATTGGGTTCAAATTCATGAATAATTTTAAATATATCCCACATTTCTTTGGTAGATACACTATGCACAACTTTCACTCGTTCTACTTTAGATAGACCACACATAATCCCATTTATTGCTTTTGAGTTGTTGTCATTGGCCTTCTTGCCTACTCCATCTGTAGGAGGAATAGGGGTGATTATACCCATCCAATAATTATTTATAAACATCATGAACTTGAGACATTATATATGTCCTTATCCTCACACTCTAAAAAACATAATTGGATCCATTGAATAATGGAGATTGGCTTGTTTATAAGCCACCTTGTGCTTGACTAGAAATATTAGCTTGTTTATGGTCTCTTATAGGTTATAAGACCTCATTCAAAGGACTACATATGATAAAAATAAATTATAATCAGTTGCTCAAAATTATCTATGAAACTCCATTCAACAATCCATGATTCATATATAAAAGATTAATATATAAACAAGCAACTATGCAAACACAACATAAGAAAACATAAAAGTTATGTGAGAAACCATATAGGGAAGAAAAATAAATAATGCATAGATTTGGAATACTATCCTGTAATAAATGAATTAAAATTTTAGTGAGGCTTCAACACCACAAGGAGCATCAAACCCTCACTTTGTTGAGCACCAACTCAACTAGTATATTTAGCAAACTTCACCCTACCAGGAAGCTCCAACCTCCTAAGAAACCAAGCACCAAATTAGCTAACTTGAATAATTGATCACCATTGGAAACATATTGATAATATTAAACTAATTATGACCTCCTTTATTTTCTCTTTGTATCCTTCAATCACACTCAAACAACCTCTTTATCCTTCTCGCTCATATAGCCCTCTCTTTGGCAGAAATAAGTTAAATGTCATTCCTTTAAACATATAGAAAAATAGTTTTATATTTTTTAAATATTAAGCTCAAATTTTAATGATATTAAATCTCTCAACCTTTTCACAAAAACTCCATATCCTTCACTTAATTTATCAATATTTTAACTAGCTAAAATAGCCTTATTATGACTTACCTTTATACTCAATTCTTTTTTTCACCCATCTTGGTCGACCAAGATCCTAAAAACTATTGTATTAGGATTTAAATATATCATTACACACATTTAATGAGTGAAAAAAAACATACATTAGTTTTCCATAGTCCATAAGGACCAAATTGACCATTTGGCCTAATAGATACATAATGCAATTAAGTTTGTCCTATCCACGCATTACCAATCTGACCCTTAGGAACACTTATTACCTTATCCAATTATTGAAACACTTAATAAATTAAATAAACATACCCCTTATAGCTTTACCTTGGGTCCCTAAATCCATTTGGCCTATTTCACTACTTGGACTTACTAGTTAGGTCTCCTCGGCAATAGGCCTTCTTATTGTCGGTAAGTCTATCTTGAAAATTTGAACCAAATACACAAACTTATAATATGAACCATGTTTAAAATAATATTAATAGGTTAATAATTACTTATAAAAGTTCTCAAAAATATTTTTTATCCACCGCATAGGCCAAAAGGCTTCAAGAATACTCCTATAGGTGACCTACTCAGAAACACTAAACACTATCAAAACATAGTCAAAATCAATTGAATTTTCAATCTTGATCAAGGAATTCCAATGTGAAAAAATGAAACAAAATGATCCTATTTGTACCTTATAAAACATTTTATAACTTTGGATCATTCATATTAGTGAAAATATACTTAGACACATCTTTTTCACATATAGAAAAGTTATCTATAAGACATAAAATACGGTCAAGACAATCAACTTGTGGACCACCTATGGGGATACTTTTATGATGCTAAAATGGATTTTTTGAACCTTAAACATAATTATAAAATATATGGAGAGATATATTTCATGGTAACTTATATAAATTGGTCTTACAAACCAATCTCACTATGTCACTCTACACAGACTCCACTGTGCAAGATAGATCAATTTGATGACATCATTTTGATTGAATATAGGCATCATAAATAATTAAAAATAAATAAACTAGTATATGTAGGTATTTAATGATGACCCCATGCTTTTGTATCCATACATTATCCTTTAAAACTAATCCCAAAAATAATATTCATTCTCACCTAGTTTTCTCATTGTTTTACTCATTAGACCAATTTAATGATATGCTACCTTCCATGACTAGTTTTGCAGAAATTTTGGTCATAAAATTAATCATAAAATTTTATGAGAATAAATTATGAGTCTTAAAGATCATCCTCCATCTAATGTCATGCTTTGACTTAGGGAATATTATATAAACCTAAAATTGGCCATAAACTATTTCATATCTGACTTTAGACCAATTCTTACCAACCATTGACCATCTAGCCTATGAATTTATAAATGTCTCAAATTTGGATTTATAACCATGTAATAAATCAATTTGGACTATTAATCAATTAAATTGAATAAATTCACCATCAATTAATTTAAAATTATTCAAAAATGTCAAAAGGCATAAAAAGAGTTAATTAGCACCAAATCCTAAGAAAATCTTAATCAAAGCCTAATTTAATTCATCCATGAGAAATTAAATCAATTATGAAAAAGGAAAATTCAAATATCAAGATCATCTTAAAATATAATAATTATATTCTATGAGTTTTCACTTTTGGAAAATATTTTAAAAATGTCTTAGAAATATGCCAAACTCAACAAAGGTTAATAAACTCAACCAAGGTCCCAATTTAACCCATTCCAACTGATTTTGAAGCATATAAAATCAAGCCTAGAGATTTTCATTTAGAGATATTTTAACATATTAGAGTTATAATGATGGAGTTGATCCACAAAGCAAATACACAATATTATAATACCAAAATCAAGCCAACCCAAGTCAAGCATGGTGCCAAGAGGAGATAGAGATAGCCAGGACCCATTGATGAAGACCTTTTGATCAAAATCAAAGCAATCCAATGAATAAATAATTTGGATCTCTCAAATAAGGTAAAGATTGTTGATCTTTTCATTTTAGCTAGTTTTCCAATTATTTTTTGTTCACTAAGCTCCGCCTAATATCTAGGCCTAGAGATTTTAATATGATAGTGTGTTGATTCCATGGTTTTATGGAATAACACTTGATCGAACCTCCTCTTTTTGTCAAATTACTGTGATCACAAATGACACTCTCGATGGGACATGATTTCTAACCCTACATATTTGAACAAAAATGACCATTAAAATATCTCTTATTTTTATGCCATATACTATTTTTTCTAAATTTTTTTACAGGTTATTCTTAAGAGTTTAATCTAATTCTCTCAAAATTTTATTAAACTTTTATTTTTAGTTTAGAAATTATGACTCTTTTAGTGACTGTCACTTTTTACTTTCTATTTTTCTGGTATAAATAGCTAGTACAAATATACCAATTTTTTTAATTTATTGTTATGACTTGATTTTTTAAGGGAAGTGCACCTTAGAGTTATTGACAACATATAATTTGTTTTTGAAAAAATGATATATATTTTCAGTGTAATGATAAAAATAATAACTATAGGTTTTTATGTTTTATATGTTTGGTTTTATTTGTTTTAATCTTTTACTTATTATTTTCATGTTTCATAGGTTTAGATTTTTTTTGATATTTTTTATAACCATTGACTAAATTAACATGTTTATCTTTTGTGGTTTTGCCTTTGGGCCAATAGGTCAGACAAACTTGAGAGCATACTTTTCATGTTTGCTTGTTTCATTTAAAAAGGTGCTTCTAAGCAGGGGGTTATAATCTAACATTTACAGGTTGACGAGTTGATTTGAAGAACAATTTACATGTTTTTGACTAATCACACATCTCATTATGGGATTTTTTAAAACATTATTCAAATTTCAAATATTTCAATTTGGATATAAAATGAACTTAACAACTCTTACACATTTGGACTTAACTACTTAAAATGAACATGGTTGTGTTTATTTTCACTTGGTTTGTGTTTATTTAAGTTATTCCAAATTGGTTATTAAAATTAATCCAAACATTTCAATTGATGCATAACAGAGAACCTAATCAAGTCTAAACTTGTTTTAATCTTATTCACATCATCTTTTGGGTATCTAAAAATAGCTTAGTTCATTTTTTATACCTTACATGCTTTTTCAAGTTTTTACAAGTTTCTAATCAAAGCCAAGGGGCCAAAATTCACAACACATTTCATTTTGGTGCCTTAAAATGAATTTAACATCATATTATTTTACATGCTTTTTTTATCAAGTTCAGTTTTATGCAAGTTGTTTGTTGATTTTTTGTTTAGCAAAATGAGAGTTGTGCATGTATGCTTCCCCCATCCCCTATAGAAAACATCTAGGATCAAAATATCCATATTAATTTTAAATTGTGCCTTACTCCAAAGGCATAAAAGAGATGTTGTGAAGGCTCTCCCCAAGACCAACATGACTTGGGTGATATAGAAATAACCATAAAGCTCTTTTACTTAATTTTTATTTCATTGCATCTTGGTTTATGAGGGGGAATTCATTACCTCTCATAAGTTATATAGGGAAGCCTTGACCTGGGGATTCATCTCTCAATATTATATTCAACCCGTCTCTATGGGGAGGTATATAAATTGGTATTCCCTCACTAAGATGATGGTTTGATAGGTTAAACCATCTCCATTATTAGAGACTAAACCTAAGACATTTGAGCATGTTGGATATCGCACTACACTGAATGAGTGATGGATGTAATGATAGTAAAAAAGGAAAGGCCTTTATATAATAAGCCATATGACATCGACCTAAATGACATGTGCTTATCTTATCTATTGACATGAAATTCATTTGTATTTGATCCATCTAGAATGGTCAAAAAATAATTAATTTTAGTCAACCCCACATTGTCATACCCTTGATAGGATTTAGGAAATTATGCTTAGTTGCATTTGGTCACTTATTTATTTCTTACTTAGTGTTTTGAGACTAAAAATTCTATGTTTATTTAAACTATGTCAAAAACTAATTAATTTTTTTATACGTCACTCTTTTATATAAAGAAGTGTTATGGTAGTCATTTTACACCACCTTTGAGTTTGTAATTTTTGCCAAACTTATTTATGTGTGTGTGTCAACTAATTGATATAGGTACCATCATTCTGCCCAAATTAGAAATCAAGTTTGTGCCTTTGAGTCTTTGAAACATAACATTGATCACATCATTAAAGCATGCTAACACCATTATGTTGTTCAAATTATTTCAAAACTCATTTGACTTGAACTAAAACCATTATTTAAAACCATATCATTAATGCCATTTGGACCTTGTTCATGTGCCATCATACTTTCTACTCTTGTTTAGCTTATTTGATCAATCAAATCATAGTCTTCAAATATTGAGTTTTCAATTAACCTTGTCAAAAGTTTGAATTCAAACATTGATTGATTTATATTTAATCCCTACTTTATAAGGGATAATACATAGATATTTCTCTTTTAGATTGCATAAATTTGGTTACTTGATTACCCAAATTTGAAAACTATTGCTTATTTTTTCAAATAGCCTTGTCTCCATTGCTTGTTTGTTCATAAAGCCTATCCTCATTATTATTTGTGTCTTTATTTGAGAGAACACATCCTTTTTCCAAGGTGTATTTTTCCTTGTGGCCTGTACCAATTGATCATATTTATGTTTAATTCCATATATCAGGTCTATGTCAAAGTTGTTCCAAACTTGATAGATTAAATCAAATCACATCTAGTCTTTATTTCAAGTCTAGTTTTTGGCATCATTCAGCCAAAGTTCTTAGCACAACCTACTTGAGCCTAGCTTTTCACTCTGAATTTAGAAAAATGACCTAGAAACTCTCTTCCCTTTCTTAGTTAGACCTTTTTTGGAACACTTTGGCCTAGACCTTTACATGTTGATTTCTATTTTGATGCTTGACCTTTCTTGTGTATGAAATTTGATGTTAGATATTAAAATTTAGACTATTTTATTCTAATTCTTAGCGCAAACCATTTTGTAGATACAACTCCATGTTTAGATCATTGTTTAGAGATATAGCTCCACCCTTTTTGACCAAGTTAGACCATGTTTGAACTATTTGTTTTTTAGACTTTTCAAAACTCTAAGCCTTTCTATTTTTATAGTTTTCTCATTAATGCAGATATGTCTAGCTACACTTATGGTGGAGTCATGTACAATTTAAATTATGATAGAATGGCCACACCAAATGACTTTGATTTTAATGGCTTTATTCAAGACCCCTTTGATGATAACATGGTTTGTGAGATG
This sequence comes from Torreya grandis, assembly GCA_037957365.1. NCBI lineage: Eukaryota > Viridiplantae > Streptophyta > Pinopsida > Cupressales > Taxaceae > Torreya > Torreya grandis. The sequence goes on along the minus strand of JARHVA010007761.1, from coordinate 332,784 downwards.
AAATCTTATCCACCTTACAAAAATCAAATCAGGGACCAAAGTCAAGACCTCAATTGGGATGATATGGTTGGTGAGGAGGAATTGGGTACAAACCTCTAACATGATAACATTTTTTGGGAGATAGATACATACCCTCCTTAATATAATCAATATAGGGAACAATGGCAAGGACTGGCTTACAATCCAACTCAAAACCTTGATTAGGATGATATGGTTTATGAGGAGGACTTAGATGTTTTGGATTATGAAAGTAACTAGACCCCAAGATTCCCTACCATTTATATTATAAGACCATGTCCTTTGGTTTGTGCAAACAATCAAGCTCCATGATGCCCTACCATTTATATTTTATGACCTCATCCTTTGGCTTGTGTAAGTAATAAAACTCTACAATACCCACCCATTATCCAACCATTGATCATTATTCATCTAGTTCTGATCAATCCCTACTTTAGAAAATCTTAACCAATCCAATCCTAACCTAAACTAGTCCACTCCTAATTTTAACTAATCCAATTTCAACCTCAACTAGTCCAATTTTGACACCAACCAATCCAATAAGTGCTTATCCAATAGATCCAATCATTAAAATACCAAGTTGTGATCAAAATTAGTATTTTCTAACTCATTAGAAACCAAGGCCAAGAGAACCAATTGATCTAAGATGTTTTTGTTGAACCAACCATTTATGATAAATCAACTTGTGATGAATCACCTTTAAATCCTATACCTATTATATAAGAGTCTCACTTTGATGAGATAGTCTTTACTGAGCCACTTTTTAATGATTATAAATGCCTTTAGACAAATCATTACTTCAGCCATATGTTTATTTTTTAAGGGCTTCCCTCTGATAAGCCAATATTTAAAGAATTATCTCTTGACCTTTTTCCCAATGTTATGGAGTCTCACTTTGACAAACCAGTCTCCATGGAGCCCATTATGTCATCATAGGCCATTACTTGTCTAACATCAAACATTTAACAAGACAACAATTTAATATAGTACCCATCAGATGAAGAATCAAAATAGAGTTAGGTCCTATTCTTAGATCGACATCGGATTTAGCATAAAAATTAGAATTGGCATTAGTTCCAACATCAGATTTAGAGTCCCTTGAGTTAGAATCAGATTCAAAAATAGAATACATTCATGATTGTTACAATATTAGTTATGCATGCCTAGTAGATTAGTATGAATATATTTGTGATCCTTATATAGTTTTTAAGGATAATTACTTCAACATTGACACATTTCTCCTAGTATCTTCTATGAGGATTTTGATGTCAAACTCCATTCTATTACCATTCCACATGTCATTACAACCAACCAACATAGCCATATTATTGACATTCCATCTCTCGTAAGTGTTGATTGGGACCAATAGAATAACACCTTGTTAAACCACATCCATGGTGACATAATAGTTGAAAAAGAGTAAGGAGGCCAATACCAATATCATACATAAAAACACTCTTTTAGTGAAGCCTTTTCATAGATGCTAGGAGACAATCAAATTTCAAACTCAACATATTTTAGTGAAACCTTTATGAAGGCACTAGAAGACAATCAAAGTCAAAAGTCAACATTCTTTAATGAAACCTTCTCAGAGGCACTTTGGGATAATCAAGACAATTTCATTAGTAGAAACCTCTTTAAGGTGCAAAAAGTTGAGCCCATAAGTTCTTCACTGTTTAATGAAGATAAAATAAAAAATGAAATCAATATATCTTCCAATCTATAGCCTAATCAGATAGTAGCTATTCTTAGGCCTAAATAATAGAATAATCTGGTTGTCTTATGAAAAATATATTTAGAGATATTTGGCCCCACCACAACCAACATTATGTCGAATCTAGAATCAAAAACATTATGTGTGCTTGAAAATCCCATTCATTTGTTTCCCAGCCATTATACATACCATTATCATCCACCCTTCCATCTCATAAAAAAACCTATCATCCAACATTTATCCCTAGTTTCTAGCCATGGTTGTACTTTCCCTTTTAGAGGATACAAAGATATCTTGTCTCAGTGCTTGAAGGAAATAAAATTAATGATGAATTAAGATCACAACAACATCATTGGCATCCAAATATGTATCCCATTATTGACAAATAAACTATTTATATGAGGTGTGGGATAGGAATTAACATGATTTAGTATTCTATTTATATTATTTACTAATTAAGATATGCATCTCCACATCAAAAGGAACAATAGAATCAGAATCGTATGCCATCTATCACACCTAGGCCAAACACATCCAACCCAATAACTAATCATCAACAAAAAACAAACCTATACCATAATATTTTATTTACCATTCATTTCTCAATTTTTGCATACCCAACCGATCACCTTACCGCTTGGGGGTAACCCTCATACCATTTTATGCATATTCTTCTTTATACCATACCATCTTGCCATCCTATCAGTTTACCAACCTATCACTATCCTATCACTTATCTATCTTACCATTTTATTTTACCAACCAAATCATGTTTTGACCCAACCTATCCTATCCCATTTGGCCTTAATTTATCCATTGGTTTCACATTTTCCACATGCTAAATCAGATTAGTTTTGGCAAGTATTTCAAGCATTTCAAATAGAGGTAGTATGTTGGAGAAGTATAACAAAAGTTTTGGTATTTGTATTATTCATTTATTATTCCCTTCTAATAATGTTTATTTATTTATGTGAGCCTAATTATATATGCCTATAGTGGAAAATCACTGTTCACCAATCTTAATACTAATTATAATAGTGTATGGGTAAATTATTATCATTGATCTAATCAATTGTATCCTAGTTATAATCACCTATGGGCAAACTAGGTGTAACATTTTCTTATTATGCCTTAACATACCAATTATCCATTCCTATGTCATATTATGACATCATACCAACTATGCCCATTTTGTTTGAATTGGTTACTACACTAGTCAAATTCCTGTATTGATAAGTGGAACTATTATGACCTAGGGAAATTATAAGACTATGTGGGTCATATTGGATTTACATTGAGGTCAACTAAATCCCCCTTTACCATCACACTCTAACCATTTTGTGAACATCAATTAAATTTTTTCATGCTCTCATCATTTTTTGAGCTTGGACTGTTTAGTTTCTCATAATTCCTAATCGAATTAAGATGCTCAAAATTCCAAAAATAATTAAAATATTTCAAAAATATAAAAACATTTATCTTGTCTAAGCCTAGTCAATTATCTTCAATTGGCCCTACTGGGGCATGGTCATTGTTAAGATGCTCTTTTTTGCTTTTGTATTTATAATTTCTTGTTTATTTATTTATGTGATTTCTATTTATTTTTTTGTTTTTTTCACTTTCCTATTTTTTTTCTTTTAGCACTAGTGCCTCAAATCAATTTATATGCATCCATATTCGTACATTAACATTATCATCATGGTTTTTACCATTGGTACATTCTTTTAAATTATGTATTAGATCAGGAGTCAGTCTTTTTCCACATTTCAATCAAGTTCTCATGTTGTTTGATATCATGAAGCATACTAACATGTGCTATAGCAAAAATCAAGTTAACAGGTCATACAAGTAATGGAGCCATAAAATTTTATCCTTGGTACCTTGGTGAATCCTTCCACCCATCTTGATCTAATTAATCCATTGACCATTCCAGTTATATTACTGTTAATAAGAATGAGCATATCCTCATTGGCAAGTATAACTTAATATTTTTATATTGATCAATATCATTTTTTTATCTATCTCTTTCATCATTTTGCATCTTCCTATTCTTGGTTATTTGTGGCTTCTTTAGTCATTAGACCATCACATCTACGTGTTTCCCACTCATATTTAATTTGTGCAATAGGTTCTATCTTTGAGTCATTATTTCTAATACACCCTAATTGGGGTACCACCATATCAAACATCATATTTTATCCAATATAGGTCCTCTTAATGATTATAACCATCTATGGGTAAATCATTATGTTGGCTTTTATTCTTGATTATAACTACCTTTGGTAAAATTAGCATCCTTTTTAAATCAATGCATACAACCAATTCTCATTTGGATTACTTTCAACCATAGGTTAATCCCACCTTTCTTCTTATTTATTTTTGAGGGACTATCCAACCACAAATTTGATAGACACTCCCTTGAGGGGGCATCATTCTAGGCTTCACAAACATTGTTGGGAGCTTTTTCTTCAACCATCATCTTCTTTTTGGCATACATGCCTTTTCTCATTCTTTATAACATATTTCCAAATAGGGAAAAATTTAGACACCTAAAATTGGCCACCTATGACTTCATATTTGATTTTAGACCAATTCTTACCAACCATTGACCATCTAGCCTAAGAATTTCTAAATGTCTCAAATTTGGATTTATAACCATGCAATAAGTTAATTTATCCTATTAATCAATTAAATTGAATAAATTCACCATCAATTAATTAAAAATAATTCAAAAATATCAAAAATCCCATAGAGAGTTAATTAACACCAAATCTTAAGTAAATCTTAATCAAAACCTAATTGAATTCATCCATGAGTAATTAAATCAATTATCAAAATGGAAAATTTAAATATCAAGAGCATCTTAAAAGTTAATCATTACCTTTTATGACTTGTAACTTTTATAAAATATTAAAACAATATCCTAAGAATATTGAAAACTCAACCGAGGTCCCAATTTAACCCATTCCAAATTATTTTGAAGCATATAAAAGCAAGCCTAGAGCTCTTCATTTAGTGAGCTTGAAACATAGTAGAGTTATAATGTTGGAGTTGGTCCATAAAGCAAATGCATAGTGTTATAATGACAAAATCAAGCCAAGACAAGCCAAGTATGGTGCCAAGAGGAGATGGAGATATCCAAGCCCCATTGATGAATACCTTTTGATCACAATCCAAGCAAGCCAATGAAAAAATCATTTAAAGCTCTCAAAGAAGGTAAAGATTATTGTTCTTTGCATTTTAGTTGGGTTTTCAATTATTGTTCATTCATTAATCTCCCCCTAAGATCTAGAACTAGATATGTTAGTATGTTAGTGTGATGATTTCATGGTTTTATGGACTAACACTTGATCTAACCTCCTCTAATTTTCAAATTGATATGATCACAAATCTTACCTGTAGCATCAAAAACCCTAAAATCAAAGGTTTTCTTGTAGGTTCCATTCACTATTAAGACAAAGAAAAAACACCTAGGGAAATTTTGAAGAGTCCTTTACTATTAAAGCACTAAAATAGGTCCATTTGACCATTCTGATCCAAAAATGATTATATCTTTCTTATTGGGTATGTGTAAGGATTTTATGAGGATTTTGACTACCTTACCTTCTTAGCAATCATTGATAAAGGATTACCTTTCAATCCTAAAAACAATGCCAAGGATTTAAATATATGGAACTTACCCAACTACCATGAATTGATCAAGCTCTCATGTAAAGGATGTACATGTCAATGATAATGAGAAACTTCCTTTTGGGTCTACAACCCTTAATTCTATGCACACAGTCAATGTTTTCATCAAGAATATTGTTTTCTCCTATAGGATATGACTTCAAATAATTCAAATATGCATAACATGACCTATCACACCTATTTATATTATATAAATATCTATGGAATCCTTGGAAATGAACTTGACCTCTCATTAGATTATTAGAGGTTACTTTTTGCATTTAGACGTTATACTACTAGTCCTACTTAGACTATAAAAACAACATAAAACCTATTGTATTGTATTAAACACTTCATCCACATGAAATAAATAATAATAATATTATATCATACTACCACCCATGCTCACTTACATCTCCAATGGATCAACTTTCCATTTTACCAATCTTGTGTCTTCATACTAGGTCTCTCATGCAAGGGCTAGACCTCAAAACTTGAGATTCCTACCACTTGTATATGTGCTATAAAATTCATACACATGTTTAAAAACCTTATAAAATTTTATATAAATAAATTTTATAGTTATAATATCATATATATAATTCATCATCATTAGGCCTTTACAAGCCATGTCCATGCTTAAGGAACTAGGCCATCAACCAAACTTGATATGCACCTACACCATATCACTTGTGAAATCATTAATACACCTATTTGATATTATTTATCTCTTTTAAATATTTTAGATAGGTTTATAATCATCTCCCATCATCTGAATTTGACCAAGTCTCCTTAGATCATATAGATCCCTACCTAATGACTGAGTTAGCCTTCTTTGAACCTACAAGACTTTCACACATCCTTTGACATAAATGGCAACTTTAATGATATAAAAACACTAATAGAATATACCTCAACATAAATACTAGTTTAGTCCTCCATTATATAGATGTATTTATTTGTTGAGTGATTAATGATTGTATCTGAGGTTTAGGATGCTCATACAAAAAGTTGCACTCGGTTATGTGTAGAGATTTTGGATATTCTTAAGAGTTCACCTTCATCTAGCTAGTTTATTTCATGACATTTGAATACTATGGTTAAAATATAATTATGTAGGGTTTTTTTACTCTATTCAGAGGAATTAATACAACCTTGTCTCCTTAGTGTGCCTCTAATTTATTTTGCACCATGCTGATAGTCTTATGACCATCACATGCCCATTTCTTGCCATTCAACATAGGATAATGTGTTATTTCTATCTTCATGTCAATGAGATAAAAGTCACCACACAAGGTTAATTATGTGACTTTGATCTCAACATATTATAATATACCAATAGGATTAATTCATCCATAGTTGTCTAAGCTTAGAGATATTGGATTGCAATTAAGAACTGGTCATCTAATAACCTCCCATATAGACCTAGGAATCATATTGACTGTGTTGTCAAAATCAAAGATAGCATTTGGAATCTCATAACCTACAACCTCAATGTTGATTCATGCATATGCATCCAAGGGATTATTTATTTTGACATACCAAACTAGATTTTATGACTTTTTTATCCTCACTACACACACTCTAGTAAATTATGTAGTAGGTTTTTTATACTTTGAGAGATGTCTTCATTATGCAATATGATTAAAAGTTTTAGAAGATCTATAAAAATAATGACAACTCAATCCTAATTCATAATACACATGATCTAACCATATATTTGAGCATTTATTATTACATCTCCTTTAGTATTGTCTTGATATTGTATGTTTTTTAACATCTACACAGCTTCATACATGAGCTCCTTTTCTATAGCTGGGTCTAGGTATTTATCCTATTTTTATTTTCATATTCCTTGATCTTTAGGCATTTCAAGTGGAGGCAAACATTTTTATATGTATTGTTGTCACGTATTAGTGTTTAGAAACATGTCCTCCTAAGGTTATCCACTCACCATATTCACATTCTAGATGGTCATGTCCTTTCCTTGCTTCTCCAAGACAGGGCAATATTTTATGTTGTGTTGGTCATATATTCTATAGTATGCATAGTAAGATTATTTTTGAGGATTCAATGGGAAATTTTATTGAGCATTATTATACTCTCCATAAAAGTAGATTTTCAAAGGAGGTTGTTGATATTTATTTCTGCTACCACCTTGGTAAACTCCTCTATATCTACCCCTAGCTCCTCCTCTATAACCACTTTATTGTTGTCCACTATTATAATATTGATGCTACTAGGTATTATCTCCAATTTTGAATTGTTTCACAATTGGTGGGGTCTAACTCATTTTTTATTATGTCATGGATGAGCTCTAGGGTGTTGCATATTGGTATTATATAGATAGTGGTGTCCAACTTGACAAAGGAGGGGTCCAACTAGCTAGACCTTAAGGTTGGTATTGTGGTGAACTAGGAATCCATTATGGACCTACTTGGGTCACACAACCTTTATCAACCTTTGGGCCTGGAATCATTTACTTCACTAATGAAATTTTCTATATAGTGATAAAAAATACATTTTTAGTGATGTCTTCCTTAAGCTCCTATAAATCACTATAATTATTTTCATCATGATTGTTTGACTTAAAAAAATTACAATATATATTATTTATATTCTTGACATACTATTACATAATATGGTAATGTGTTGTTGCATTCCCTGCTACTTGACAGATTTCATAGAACTATGTCTTGATCTTAGGATAATCATTTCTATGATGTCATTCTTCTCCACATTTCATATGCCATAGATTAAATTTAGGCTTATCTACCTCATGGTATTACTCGATTCTCTTAATAAAATCTTGCAGTGTGTTTTAAATTTTAGAATTGGAAATAAGAGCTTCTCCATAGTCTTCAATTTTCTCCACTCTCAGTGTAAAAGATCTAACATCCACTTTAGTACCATATTTTGTCTACATAGTGGCAAACCTGATTTTGAAACATAGTCCATAGATGAACCACACAAATTTGTCTTTGTCTATTGATTAAAATTATACCTTATTAATCATAACAAAAAAATTGTGGTCATAGTCATAGACTGATTCTCCCAAATTCTACCTTATCTCCTTCAAGTCTTAAATATTTTGGGTAGTATATTTATTTATCTTTAACTCTATGATGAGCCATTCCTTTAACCTATTGTCTATTTTCCAAATGAAAATCTATATGGTATACGAACTCAAGTACTTTTCTATCTATCTCCCCTAATAACTTACACTTTTGGATAGCTTCATTAGTAATGGCCTTAACTTGCCATCTCATTTCATAGGTTAATAAGTATTATTTAGGGTCCATAGACCCATCATAGATTATTATATTTATGAATCCTCCTAGATACCACATTATATAATCTGGTGTTAATGGAATATATTGTGTATATTATACAAGAGGAGGTTGTGTTCTAGGTGATCCTACCTATGTACTACTCTATGCACTAAGAGAGTTAATGTGTGCACTTTGTTTTTATATGCTTCCTTCTTTTCTTTGCTTGGTTTCAATAAGCCCTATGGACTTCAAATATTTTAAAATTGATGTCATTTCAATTTAAATATGCCAATGATGTACTTATTCTATGAATGGACCTTCTCAACTATTGTATTCCTATTTTCTTGGTAGAAAATTTCTACTGGAATATAAGAAATTGGGATGCAAGGGCATGTGATTTTTTAGTGATGATTATTTCCTACGACTTCTTGTATTGCACTTGAACCTATGATTAATACATAATTTTTTTTCTTCTTATTTAATAATGTATTCATGTTCTTATTTTGATAATACCCATTGTTATAGATGTGTACTATATCTATCATCTAATTTTTCTACACTATGCTCACCTTCTTATTCGTCTCTTTCTTTTTCACTTCATTTTATATGTCGACATTCATCATGTAATTTATTCATCCTTTGTTCTTCTTATCTTTCATCATTCTCATCACATATTATTACTCATTCATCATAAACTTACTACTAGTCTTACTTCTACTCATAGCTACCTAGGTATTTTTATATTTATTCCATCTATTCTATTATCATAATTCACATTCTAAATCTAGACTTTTCTTCTAAATGTTCTTTATTTGTGTCTCCATTCTAGATTAAAGTTCAATCCCTATATACTCATCTACTCATCAGTCAATATCATGTTGTACACACCCCCATATACTTAAAGCAACTACTTCATATTGGCTAGAGTAGTCACCATAACCTTGTCCACAACCAACATCTTCACAAGGAGAGGTAGTCACTGAAATTTTTTCCCTCTAATTCTTTGGAAAAAATATGCCTACATATCTTCAAATTCTATGTATAATTACACTTAAAACTCAATGATGTATCCATCTATAGTGGTAGCAACTCAATAATTTATTGCCCTTGTCTACTCAATTTTTAGCCTCTACAATCAGTCTATCTTCTCTTCAGTCTATATGATTGTTTCTTTCATTCTTTGATTAAATAAATAAAATTAAAACCATTATAACCAATTTTCTATCAATTTTGGTAACTCATGCCAAAATATTTCATAAATATCTCCATATATATGCTCTCGAATGATTTCTTGTGTGGTAAGACCAGTTTGTTTAGATTCTTCTTCTACAAAATTACATACTTTTTGGTCTAACCATGTCTCATTATATCTCTACCATAGTAACCATATTATAATAGTTTCCTCCAAAATTAGTGTTTCCATGCTCACTACACCATTATTAGCAAAGGTTCCTAAAGCATCAAAACATGCTAAGGATTGGGATAGTTAAGGTTAAACTTTAGTGCATAGGATAGTGCAAGTACTCATACACAAGGTTAGAAAATAGAGCATAGTAAAGAGGAATTATCATGAATTTAAGTAATAATTAACAATAACCAATAATTAATTAACATTTACAAAATACGCATATTAGATTAGACAAAAAGTAAGTAGATTATTAAACATGAGAATGCATTCAAGGAACAAAGTAAGAAACACAATAGGTAACCATAAACAAAATAGTCTCTATTGATCTCTTCTCGTACTTCATGCTTAATTAGGAGTCTATTAATATTATCACCTATTACAAGTCATGGAGATAGGATAAAATATACATATATCCAATAAATTGAGTACATAACACATCAATATAGACAAATGTCATGTGTAGATTTACTTTTTGATTTCTTATCCTAACAATTATTGACATACTCACCAACATTATTAATTTTAAGGATGTTAATGGATTTATTTGATTATTTTCTATAATAGCTTTTAAGTCTCTAAACTTGTAAAAAATGTTAGATTTTTGCCTAAGGATGTGAACCCATGTGTACCTCAAGAAATCATCATTGAAGGTAAGACCATACTTATCCCTTGTGAAATATATTTTAGTAAAAGGTCTAAATACATCACTATGTACTAAATCTAATGCCTTTGAAGACATATAAGCTTTTCCTTTGTCAAATTTGTCTTTAGGGTGCTTTCTAAGGGTACAACCCTCATAAATACCATTATAAAAATGAACATGGGTTAAACCTATGACCATATAATCCTTGTTGAGTTATTATATGTAGCAGTAGTTCAGGTGGCCAAACCACTCATACCATAATTTTATAACTCAATTTGAATGAGTCATTAATACAACTAGAGAATAAATAGATGAAAAATGTGAGAATGTATATAACCTAGCTTGGTGATCCTACCTACCCATTGCCATTGTAGAGTCACTATGCAACTCTTTTATTACATGTATTAATTTGGTGAAAAATATACCCTCATTTACTTACTAATGTAAGTGATTTGGTACACTAATATGATATTATTTGAAAGTGATAGAACAATTAGACCATTATTGAATGTTCCTCCAACCATTTATGTAAAACCTCTCCCAATAACTTCTACTAAAGTGTCATCACATAAAGTGATAAAATACATGCTACAAGACTCTAAGTAAGGAAACTCAATTTATGAGGATCCCATGTGGTGGGAAGAACCTAATTCAATACCCATGAAGAGGTTGGATCTGCAACTTTTACAAGAGCCTTACCCTTTTATTTATCTTTACCTTCACCTTTTGCCTTAGAATAATCTTTAGTTGATGAATTATGATTGATAGACTCGAGAACACCTATGTTTTTTGTTTTATATAAGATGAGTTAGGTGATAAATTTATTTCTTCATGTACTTATGTTCATCATGCCCATTTTTATTTCAATATGGACACTTAACCTTTGTCTTTTGCCTTAGAATAATCTTGAGTTGATGAATTATGATTGATAGACTTGGGAACACCTATGTTGTTCTTTTATATAAGATGAGTTAGGTGATCAATTTGTTTCTTCATGTACTTATGTTCATCATGCCCATTTTTATTTCAATATGCACACTTAACCTTTTTTCTTAGGTTTGTCATTAGAAGATAAGGTTTCAATGGTTGTTTTGGTAGAGACCGATTCTTTATTCTTACTTTTATCCTCTTTGTTTTTATTCTTCTATATGTTTAAATTATTTGCTTTACCATTCAAAAAAATTATGGCTTTATGTTTTGAGGACTTCAATGTGCCAATCTATATTAGTTTATCTTAGTTTTGAGTCAAGCTGGCAACAAATTCATCTAAATAAGGCATCTTCCATGTAGTGCCTAGACTACTTTTAGTGGAATGGAAAGTAGGGACAAAGAATGAGTAATTTTGACCTAGATTTGAGAGTATAAAGATAATATTTTGGTCATATTTCTTCTATATTCCACATTATTTAAACTGTAATCTCAAAGAATTAAACTAGTGAAAATATCCTAAAGGGTGTCAAAGTTGAAAAGACTTAGACTGGTAAGCTCATTTTCAAATTTTTGACCTCTCATCACATCTAGATTCCTAAAGAGATTTTCAAAAATGGTATGCACTTCATTAGGTGATTTAGTATATTCTAAGTGAAAGAGAATATTAAAAGATATATAAAGGCATCGTAACCCATAGGATTCATCACAATGATTATACCACTTAAATTTTACTATTTTGTATTAGGTTCAATCTCATTCTCACTTTAATACAATGTAAACTCTTTCTCCTTAATATAATTCATATTTTGGTTTTCCATTAATAATAGTTAAATGACATTAGAGGATTAATTGAAGTTGCATCCATTATTTGTAAATGAAGTTATAGTAGTGGTTGTTTGAAGTTGTTATTGTTAAAAAAATGAAAGTGCAAGTAAAATGAAAGAGTGACTAAAAATACACAATACACCCCCCATAAATTATGAAATGGTGAACCCCCCCTGAATGTTGTAAATAATGCAAGATCAAAATATGATAGGTATAATTAAGAATGCATCTTGAGCAACTAGTGCAAATAGAAGATAGAAAGAGGACATTGGGCTTAGTCGAGATTGCATCTAGGAAAGGTGAGTACAAAGTGATGAAGAGAGAGAAAATAAATGTTTTAAATATGAGGGGGTTTAGCCACTTGCCAAACTAAACATCACCTTTGATCTTCAATAAGTGAAAATATGAAGAGCTTATGAAAAATGTTACTTCTCATTTTAATTAAAGCTCACAATATATATTTTTATTAAAAGATAATGAAAAAATATTTAAAACCCTCCCCCCTGCCCCAAAACACCATATTAAATTATTTTTATAAAAATAAAATAAAAATATCTTTATAATAACTCCCATGTAAAACCCTTCCCAACCTCCCCCCCCATAACTGCATCCTTGCCCACACCACCACACACCCAACCTTTTATAAAGAGTTCATTCTTTAAAAATGTGGCATTTCAAAGATTTTTGAAAAATAATGTAAAGGTAAAAAACATGAATTAGGTGGTGAAGTGGTTTTAGAAACCACTTATTTAAAGGCAAAGACATAAGTTTTTTTTTTTAAAATAATGAACATTTTTCCTATAAGAATGAGATAAATCACGAATAAAGGCGATGGATGGCGGTTAAATTCATGCCAAAAAAAAGGTCCTTTATTTTTGCCTTGTTTATTTAATCTCAAGCTCATATTTTCAATATGATTATTCTATATACATTTGGTCTTATGCTTTGGTACACAAAGGCTAACATGTAATTCATAGGAAATGTTGTGGGAAAATGTTAAAGGGTATGTCAAGGGTGGATATTAATTGTATAGGCCATGAGAACCATGGGCCTTAGAGAAGAAAAGAAATGAAGTCTTCAAAGGTTTGAGTGAACGATGAATGGCTTTTAAAAAACACACTCTGCCAAAAGAAGTTAATTGAAGGTGAATCTTAACTAAAGTTGTATTAAATACCACTTCTCAAAAAAAGGCCAAGAGCTTGTTCGGCTAGTATTCACACCTTCAAATAAGATATGAACTTTGTTACAAACCAAAACTAAAAATGCCACCACCAAGAATAGTAATATCCATAGATTTATAAAAATAATAACCCTATATTTTTTTTTGATATTTTCATAAATCTACCTAAAATTTTGCAAACCTCTAAAAATGCCTCACAATACACTATGAAAAATCTCAAGAATTCAAAATAAATATTACATCATAAAACTAGACACATGATTAGTAGTGTGGCACTCTAATAACATATCAGAGTTGTGTCTAGGATCACTAGATCATCTAAATGCATAGGTTCATGATAGGTGTGAGACAAGCAAGAACTTAACACACAACTATAAGCTAATGAAATCAAATATTCAAGAATATGACATAAACAAAATAAGAGCCAAATTTGCAATCATATATTAATGAAAAAATCTCACCAAGTGATATATACATATTGGAGAGTGTTTACAAACTCCTCCACAAAATTTTATCAACATAGTCAAGAATAGAGGAGTAACTCTCATACTTAGAATACTCAGTTAAAGGAGTTACTTCCTAGTCATCCAGTCAAGTTGTACACCTAATCAAGTTTATCCATGAAATTAATAAAAATTAAGTTAGGGAAAAACCCCATAATACATAAATAAGGGAAAAAATAGAAACCATACTCTAACACTAGTGGTTTAGATATGATAAACAATCATTTTTTAGATGAATTTCCCCTTTATGTGCAAGTTAACTTGGATTTGGTTGGTCTAGTGTTAGAGATTACTTGGTTGTTTTATATGAACTCTCAAGGGATGTATTTAATGATCATAAAATTGATTTTTATCTACTTGGTTTCGATGAAACTCATGGTTGAACTTATTATGAGTGGCCCTTTGTTCATCCTAGAGTTATAGTGAGATATCTTGGCATTCATTTTGGAGTGGCATTATACTCAATTGCCATGTGGGATTGGTGCCTCTAGTAATTACGGTGTAAACATGTCATTTGTTATAATTAATACCTCCCATTGGCTGGGTAATTTATTGTGGTAAGTATATTTATTTAAGCCTCTCATTTTTTTTTTAAATTGTTGGTTGCCTATAAAAATGTAATTTTATCCATTATAGCATATCTACAAGTTTTATTTATGTGGCAAGTATGGCGGACCTCATGGTCTTCTGATGGTGCCTTGAATTATTTTCTACTATTCCCATGGATGAGGAAGGCATTGGTTTGAATATATGTGGAAACTCAAAGAATAATTCTTTTAGATAAATAGGTGTTTTGGTACTTGTAGGGTTATTCTCCATGTTTGATCTTATTGATATTTATTTATCACAGTGTTGCATATTAGCAGCATTACAAGTTATTTTGGGCTATGTGACATTATTTATAATATTGAAATTTTTCATTCATATTATAGGCAACTTTATTCTTAGAATTATATGGTTGGATCTAAGAAAAATTTTGAGCTCTATTAGGAGGAAAATTATTGGTAACATTATGTGCTGGGATTTCTCGAGAAGACTAATATATAACTAGATATTGTAGGGAACCTATATTTCAGATTTGTTCACTTTTGGTCTAGAAGATTTAGTAAAAAAATATTTCTTTTTGGATAGATTTATGGGATGATAGTACACAATCTTGGAATGATTAACATTCCTTAGCTTACGAGTATGATTTTTCCTTTATTGATCAACTTACATTCAAGTAGATTAAAAACCTCATCCCTTAGGAAGATCCATTCAAAATGATAATTGATATGCCAAGACCCATTTTTCATGATTGGGTGTATAAATATGGGCACCATTTAGTGTAATTTGACACTTGTATATTATATTCCATCCTTCACTAGTGACAAGATCTTGGCTCAGTTATTACTGTGAGATGGGTATCCTATGATTTTAAGATAAGATAGGTACAAAGGTTGTACAATGTGTACTTGGTGAAGGTGTCTTTCAATCTCAAAGTGTTTGGTTGGTTAGTGATCTATCAGGGGATTCCCACTAAGGAATATTTTGATAAAATTAGTCTTTATGTTGACCTTTGTTCTTAATGCCACATATTCAAAATGATGAAGCATTTATTTTGGAACTAACCATTTTCTAGGTCATGTTGGAATCACAGATGAAGAAGTTATTTATCCTTTAGGGGAACCTACTCTAGCATAGTGTAGTTTTTGGGAATTCCATATTTGTAATTTGGATTCCTATTAGAAACATTAGGAACTATTTTAGGATTTTAATAATATTTATTATTTATAAGCTTTTGTGCAAGTATGCTTTTGTGAATGATGGTATCTCTTTGTAAGAGTTTTTCCTTGTGTGGAAAAGGGAGGTTTGTATGCACAACTATTGATAAAAGGTCATCTACTGATCAAGGAATCCAGATTTTTTGATCCTAATGATTATTCATATTTTATCTCTTTCCTTGTTGCTTGTAATAAGATATTGAAATGTTTTCTTATACTTACATGGCCTTTATATAAGTTCTTTTATAAATTATTTTTTGGATACATATAAGGCATCTTTTCAATATATTAAAAAAATATTTTTTTCATTTTTATTATATTGAAACAAGATTTGGACTTTGGACACATAATTACAATGGTATTAATTTTATGATTTCAATTTTGTATTTTTGAATCAACAAAGTATGTGTAGATCATTTTCTAAAAACATTGAATAAGTACAATTGGGTTTTTAAGCACATTTGTGAGGTTATATTGATTCCATATGTTGCATTTTGAAAAAATGAAGGGATATGCGAATTGATTCTATATGATATTTGAATGATCTTTTGATTATCTATATATATATATATATATATATATGAATCAACTTTTTTAAAAGTTTTTATAATTATGACATAAACTCAATGAAGTAAATTTGTCTTCATTGTGTTTATATATGAAAGATAGTTATAGTGTTTCTTGATTTTGTGAATGTCCTAAGAATGCGTAGATGTTAACTTGAAGGAAATAGATTTTAGTAATGTGATTAAGATATGATAGTTAATTATTCTACAAAGAAATAGATTTTAGGGATGTGATTATGATCTTATGGTTACTTATCTTATGAGGAAATAGTTTTTATGATTGTGATTAAGATATTATGGTTACTTATCTTAAATAAAATTGAGTTTATAAATATACTTTCAAAGTTTTATTGATTTCATACGTTACATTTGGAAAATATGAAAACATATGATAATTGATTCTCTAGGATACTTCATTGATCTTGTGATTATAAATATGAATCAATTCAAGTAAAATCAATCATTATTATGACATAAAACTAATGAATTAAATTTGTCTTCATTGTGTTTATATGAAAGGATCAATAACAAGTGAAATATTATAGACACATGTTAACTTATAAAATTATTTATATGAATTATTTCTATAATGTACATTCTTGAATATGCAAATTCATTGAGAACATACAAGTGTTAACTAGAATGAAATAACATTTAATAATATGATTAAGATATTATAGTTAATTATCATATGAGAAAATTAGACTTAGAAGATATATTCTTTTTAATATAGGTAGTGGTTAGAACATTAATCCCAAAACATGTTACGGTACAGCTTAACATAACTTGAGGTAAATGATTACTTTCTTAAATGCATACTTATTATTAGGAAAAAGAATATTAATAATCAATCTTAATCTCATGTGCATTGATAAATTTGGAAGTGTTATCATCCTTTTTATCCCTTAATTTATTTAAAAATGAAATTAACCCATATTTATGTAAGTTTAAGTTGTATAGAATGAATAAAAATTGGACATAAAGTAATCTTTCATGCTGAATTATCATTCATTCTTTAAGTTTATGAGTATAACCTCATAAGGGATAAAAATAGTATCATTTAATGAATTTGATTGATACATGAAAAATAATATGAATTAATATTGTTCACACTAAGTTATGTGTTATTTACTTAGTGAAGTAATTCTTAAATTCATAAAATTGATGTAACAAAAAATCAAATGATTTTTAACGAGGAAAATACTCAAGTATTAGTGAGTTTTAAGTATAAGGGATTAACTAATATATTTGGTTAAGATCCATTAAATATTCAACTTAAATTAGGGTATGCAT